>JAJGRW010000982.1:466325-492638 GCA_025461045.1 Carex parvula | reverse complement strand
TTTAACGGAGGATTACTAATCTCGGAATTATCTGAACCATATGATTCTGAATAAATGAACGGTCCAAAAGTTTTTTGGTCCATTCCAGAATTTGCCTTCATAGGAAATTTTAGGATTGGTTGGCAGTTAAATTAACTTACGATTCAAAAAGAAATTTAAAAATTACAAGTTATATATATTGAAGACAATTAAACTTCAACTGTGGACTTAGTGCAGTGGCATGAGTCCACGTCTCTTTTCTTTACGGGAGAGACATAAGTTGAATTATTACTAAAAAAATGTTGAGATATACCTAGATCTTTAATAATATATATATATATATAGGCAAATTCCAGAATCCCTCTTCTTTTTCCTCTCTCTCATCAATCTTCTGTTATTTAATAATATATATATATATATAGGCAAATTCTGCAATTGAATTGAGTCAGTCTGCCAATTTGCTGTTTTAAGTGGTGAAAAATTATTACCAGATTGCCGTTTCTGACTGGTGTTCTTTGGAATTGGTATGATATAGGAATGAAGCATACTGCATGCTTCTTTAATCTTTTGACATATCTTGCCATCTATGACTTATCTGGCCTTTGACATTGCACAATTATAGATATCTTGTGCATCTGGAAAGCATATAAAGATTGCAGCCATGTTTTTCTTTTCTTTTTTGAAATTAATCAAAACGGTTGTCTCCTTTGGTTCCTATCTGTGCAGAGAGAAAGAATAAGCAAATATGGCAGTTTATCTGTGTTTTGAACAACAAATTATGCAATCAGGGGTAGAAAAGACATTTGTCATTTTTTTGCCCATTTAGTTCTGCTTAGCATTTACTCATGTACTGCAGTAATGTTTGTCATATCAGAACTTGAATGCCAACTTGGTTATTATTGCCCATTTTGCTTTACCAGAATTAGGAATTTTTTTTCTTAGTACTGGCACCCAATCCTTTTATTATAGTTTTAGACATGAAATGCACTCAAAGGTTCGATTTAAGGTTCAAACTAGATTTAATGCATCTTAGAGGTTGCTGTTTTCATTGTTGTTATATCAAACAGATAAATGATTGTATTTAAAGAGCTATTCCAGAAAAAAATAGACTTCATTCTGAGAAAAACAAACAAATGATTCTTATTTAAATATTGATAACAAGCAAACTATTTTGTTCGAAGAAAAAAGGAACTAAACATCATCTAAATTGTGATTCATAAATCCTCACGTAACATCTTCTCGATTGTGTTGTCGTATAATTGTCTTTGATTTGTAGTCATTGTTGATGTATCCATTTTCATTAATGCAGCTCTAGATGCCAGCTCCATACTCTTAGAAAAAATCTTAATTGCTTCGGTCCTCTCTATATCAACTTTACGTTGAGCCTCTACTTCTTCCTTTTTTTCTGTATTACTAGCAGAAACTTCTTTTTGTTTGCCTTTAGCCTTCGAAGCTTTCCTTCCTCGAGGTCGAGGAGGCAATGTTGTATCCGAATCTTCAGTGATATCTATGCTATTGGAGTTGTAGTCACTGCTCGTTTCTGTACTTCGCTTTTGACTTGATGGTCTGTTTGATGTCGTTTCTTTGGTCTTTCTCACATTTGTGAGCCATTTCTCTTCATATTTCAACACATCCCAAGCATGCATGAACTTAAAGGTTTTATTCAAAGTCTGAAAAAATAAATCTAATGCATTGTTTCTTATGTCACCTTCACTTAAGCCACTTTGTCTTCGGTCCTGGATATTTTTCATAAAACCAGAAAACTTATTGCAGTCATGTGAGATTTTGCCCCATTGATTTTTCAAAGACTGTCTATTTCTTTTTTCTAGTGGTGGCTTACAAGATTTTTCAAAGATTTTGCCCCATTGATTTTTCAAAGATTTTGCCCCATTGATTTTTCAAAGCCTTTTCACCATCCTATCTTAACCTGTTCCCCAAAACCAATCCATCCATTTGCTTTGCTGTGTTCTAAAACTCTTTTGGATATAAAATCTAATTAAAATATCGTTAACACTAGTTTAATTGTCACATTAATATTTTACGGTGCAATAAGGCCCAACAAAACCCAGTTAAGATGTGACTTATGCGAGCCTAATCAAAGCCATACCCTTTTTTTTTTTGGGTAAGTTAGAACAGGGGTTTCTCTGTTTTGGGAAGATACAAAGGGGACTGGGGTCAAGGAAAAACACAGTTTTTTCTTTTTCTTTTCTTGTTTCTTTTTTTGAGAAAAGAGAAACACAGGTTTTTTATATTGGTTCTTTAATTTACAGCAATGGATCGAAGAAAAGGAAGCGAACTGTAATCTTAGATACTAAACATTAGTAGTAGATTTGGTTTGTTAACTAAGACTATTCTAATCCTAATTACCTTATGGATACATATGACTAGAAGTTTGAATGCAAATTTCAAATGCCCAAATTTTGATAGGGTAATCTAATTCAAATTGAAACAATTCTTCATAATACCCGATGTAAGAAATCCAATTTCTTACCAAACTAATCTCCTCGGCAAATAGTAAAAATCAAATATCATTACATGAACAATTTCATATAATAAGTCTGCAATAAAACAAAAAAATCAACAAAGCAAGACTACGAGCAATTATTCAGAAGAAACAAACTGGAAGTATCTATCATATTAAAATAAATTACCAAATGAAAAATAGAAATTGAGCAAAGAAAAAAAAAATTAGTATGGAATTGTAGCCAGAGAAGGCACAAACCAAGAACCTCTGGTTTCCAAGCAATGGGGCAGAGCTACAGTATCGCCACTTGCTATGTCATACCTGCACAAAATTCCTCTCCAACCGTAAATACCATCCAGCCTATACTTTGTGAAATAGATGCAGTTCCCTCTCATCGCCCCCACACCGTCTGTACTCGCACAAATTCCGTTGAACTTATCAAGAAACACTATCGAATCACCGATACTCCCCACCTTGACCCACCGGAAAGAGCCATCCTTATTGACCAGCTGATGGATATCAAAATTACAATTCTTGAAAGATTCAAACACATCATACGGTCGAAAAATTCTTAAAAGACCCATACGTGATTCTACCAAGTAATCAAACCCTTTGGAATTTTTCCAACTGTTGAGATGTGGAATTCTCTCCTCAGGAGGTGAAATTGTAAACAAGACATCAGAGGTGACGGGGTCGATCACCATTGTGGGCCCCTCTGCTGAATCATTTACGTAGTATATTCCTTGATAGTAAACATTACCTCCACCATTTGCACCTACTTTGCACGACACAAAGCTCCATTCTTGGGCACCAACCTTGCAGCAACCTAACTTCAGAACCCTTTGATTAAGGTGTGAGATCACTACCGTCTCTCTATTTTGAAGCAAATACGGTCGGAAAGATGACAACTTAGACGGTTCAATTGCCATAGGTGGGAGGGATATGCTGTGCTGCGTGAAGGGGTTAAAGAGAGATAAAGAAAAATCAACTTTGTCGAATGCAATGAGGTAACCTTGTGACAGCCCTGCGACCCACTTAGTACCCACTTTCGGGATGCGGATGGAGCGACTTTCCATTGAGAAGGGGGAGTAGAAATGGAGACGACGAGTGTCGTCGAAGTGTTGATCGAGGAGTAAGGGCAGCGAAGAAGAACCGTCGGATTGGCGAGCGGCGGAGCGCCACCCCTTGCACACGCAGTGGAAGGAAACGAAATCGGACGGAGAGGGGAGGTTCTTTAAGATTAGGAGGAGGAGATCGGGAGGGAAGCAGGCCCAATCGGGATTCGCCATGGCCAGGGAGAAGACCGAGATGACGAGGGTTTGATAGATTTATTAATTTATGACCAAATAAGGAAGGTATTTAGACGGAGGTTTAGTGATGAGAACTTGTCAATGAAGTATATTAGTATCCGTATCATCTTGGTCTTCTTCGAGAACAAACCGCGAATCGAGATGGGAGTTGGAGCCAAGCGAAATGATTTCGTATCACCTAAGGTAACAGAATACTTCTGTTTAGATATTGACCGTCCAATCATCATCCGCACACCTATAAAGCGGTTCCTTGCGTTCTACCTCGGGCTGGATTGGTCCAGATTTCCATCGGACGGAGTGATCCAAATATAAATATTTTGTTACCTCAGAGGATTTGGATTCAAGCGGTATAGTCTAGGATATTCTGTTGCAGAAATATATAAATTTTATATGCAACGGTTCTGTGTACAGGGTCTACTAGTCTAGTGCGTATTGTGAGAGACTTAACTATTAAACTCGGTTCATTTAGATCCTCAAACTATTTTTAGTTTAATCAAGATCCTATACTATTTCATTAGGTTCAATTTGACCTGTGTTGCTGACTTGTTAATTCTATGGTTATATTTGCTGATGTGGCAAGATTACCGATGACGGTAGAATTCAGTGGGCATCTCAACTTTTCTAATTGGTATAAATTTTAAAGTTGTGATGATCTACATAATTAGTATTTATTCGAATCAATTCATGTTCTTTTATATCTCCCATATTTTTTTGGCTCATTTAATTGCCCCCTTTACCTTCAATGATAGGTTGAAGGATTTCCTTTTTTGAAGTCTGAGGCACGTAGATAGAGTGGGAAAAATGGCACAACGGAGCCAATTCTGTCACGGAACGGCACGACACACGTGTTAGTTATTTGCCTGACTATTTGTGTGTCGGATCATTTTTTGAAATTTTGGTACGGCACGTCATGTTACGCGAAATATCTATTCACGGTACGTAATCACGCGAGTCACGTGTAATTAGGATCATTAGATCTTTGACTAATGGTGAATCTCGAATAAACTGACCTAATTATAATCAAATGGTCACGCGAGTCACGAGAGTCACATTTGGTCACAACACGTTTCGGCACGGCGTGACTCACGCGGCTTCGCGTGCCGTGACCACTTATTGATATTTTAGTCACAGCACGGCACGACACGGCATGTGAAAAATTAACTTGGTCACGGTACGGTACGGCACGAGATCAAAATAACAGCATGTTAGTCACAGCACGGCACATTTTTTCCACTCTACACGTAGATTGAGAGAGACAGAATAATTATTAGTAAGAAGGAGAAATCAGACAGTTTGAGAAATAAATCAATTGTTATTCTAAGAGAATAACATGAAATTGTTATTTGATTCTAATTGTTTAAATTTTTTTCATACATAAATCTCAATGAAAAAAAGTTCAATTTGAATCAACGAAGATTTATTTCCGAACAACTTTCCTTGGAGTAACAGCAGATTTATTTCCGACAGTTTGAGGGTTATTCTCGGAGAGAATAAAACAAACGGTTCAAATTGGACATATACTCTTCAGGTTAACCTAATCTGGATCCGTATCCTCCCAGGTACCTGACTCAACACAATTGAAACGGATCGCCCAGATTTACTCCCAGCCGGTGCCTACTTGGGATGACATAGGGGTCAGTATTATTTATGCTTTGAGATTCGTGCTAAGTGAAAATGAATAATTTTAGAACGTCCGATTCAATTGTGTTGAGTCAGGTACCTGGGAGGATGTGAATTCAACCTAATCTCGGAAAATTTTTTATTGGTAGTAATTAATAGAAAATAATATAGACAAACAGTAATTGTTTACAGAAATATTTATATTAGTAGTAAGATCGGTAGGAATTCTACCGATCGAAAAAATAAAAAAGTTTGGATCGGTAAGAGTTTTACCGATCTAAACTAGTTTTTTTTCTTTTTTCCTTTTAATTTTTCTAGCAAGATATATTTGTTTTTACAAAAATAGATAAAGTACCTTAAAATTTAGATATATCAAAATATTCTATCTATTTTTTGAAATACTTTTCATATTTTACTAGAAATTAAATATAAGAATTCTCTCCATCTATATATCAGATTAAAAAAAAAGTTTCGATCTGTAGAATTCCTACCGATCTTACTACCAATATAAATATTAATGTAATCTTACCATTTGTCTCTCTAATTTTCTACTAATTACTACCAATAAGAAATTTCCCTAATCTCGGGCCTTTGTTTTTCTTTTTCTTTTTTGAATTAAATATCTCGAGGCTTTCCGGAAGGTGAGTTATATTGGGCTTTTGATGTTGATGGGCCAAGTTCCTAACCCAGTCCTGCAGGTGCTTAAATTTGTAATGCGAATTCTGATAGTAGGCCTGATAATGCGAAACTAGATTTACATGACTTTGTATTAACGCATATTGGGCACTATCCAGGGACCATCCACCGATGTCTCAATATTAAATGGGAACACATGTGTTGTGCCGTCGTTTATATCATACCTACAGAGGAATTTAGACAAACCATTTGCCCTATGGAAGGGTTTGATGAAATAGATGTTATTTCCTTGCGTACCAGGAACGTCCTTGCTTACCAGACAAAGTCCATGCACCGCATCAAGAAATAACACGCGGTCACCGATGCCGGCGACATTAACCCATCGGGGGCACCCACCAGTGTAATCCAACCGATAAATTTCAAAGTAATCGTTCCCCAAAATATTGCTGTCCTTCCAAACCCGAAAAACTCTTAGAAGCTCTCCGTTCGGCACGACCAAATATTCGTAGCCCAATAGCTCCATCCTGGAACCTTTCGGATTGACAAACCGGCGATCCGGGGTTGGAACAGAAAATAGAAATCCACCTGTCCTAGCATCAATTGTTGGGGAATCATAAAGATCAAACAATTACGTCTTATTTAGAAATCAAACAATTACATCTCATCTAGGGGTCAAACACTTACACTCCGGAGAAGGAGAAACAGTTCCCCACTTTAACCTAAGGACCATTCTATGCCAAAACTGACCAATAAAATATAAATCTTAAGTGCGGAACATAATACCTGATTCCATGGATGTTTCCATGAAATAACTCGATTATTTGAGAGATCGCCAACCGTCTCCGTGAGTGCTAGACTAGACTCTAATGGCAAGAAGCCCTTCTTGTTGTTTTGTCGTATGGTCGTAGGAAATAAGTCTTCCAAGACAGCAAGATATGGCCCTTGAGAAATCCTCTTCAAATTTTCTAATGGATTTCTCTTCTCTATTCTTTGATGGTGAAAGAAGAAGAGAAGCCACACAGAACTGTATTTTTCTAAAGAGAAAAACGTTTTTTTCAGTTTCTGTGTTTTTCAACTTACTGATTTATATAAATTGAAATTGAAAGGTGATACATTTTTTGTGCGTGTAGAAAAAATGATATAAATCACATCAAAATATTTTTATTTAATATATAAATTCTAAATTTTTTGTTATTAGAATATTAAAAATAGAGTATGATGAAAGAAAAAATAGGATTCATTTGAACCCTCATATGTATAAGTATAACACACTTAATATTATAGTAAAAAATAATAAAATCCAATTTGTTTTTCAGATTTAATAAATAAAAAATAACAACAGATTTTGCATATCAGAAAAGTAAAAAAATAATACATTGATCACATCCTTTTTGTTATCCAATCAATTGCCAAGAGCAAAATACAATAGTTTCAATTTACTTTTTTTTAGTGACAATATGTTCTCCGTGTGGAAAGTTACGTGCTCAAAATCGTATAAAATTAGAAAAATTCGGAGAGGAGATAAAATTGTAGTCGGCATTCTACAAAGCTAACAAACTGTTCGGTTATGATAAAATCGCGGAAGAAGAGAGAAATTATAGCGTAATATGAACTTCTGAAAACACTTTTATCTAGTTCAAATTACAAACATTTTGATAAAAAAAAATAATACTTTCAAAAGAAGAGAAAAAAAATATTAAGAAGGAAGTGATTCACCGAAAGTGAAATTCTTCATTGGATTAAACTAAGTATTATGAATCATACTGGCATGGAAAGAGAAAATTGAGTATAGTATTTTCCTAATCTTTGATTGTCAGTTATCTTGAAAAAAAATCATCAGAGATTGGACTGAAAATAGGCAAAGAAGAAACCTCTCACTACTAGAATCTCCAGTAATGGCAACGACATGAATTGGCTTGTTGCAACGGCTTACTCTTGCTGCAGTGATAGAATATTCTCAGTCGAACTAAAAATTATTTTGGAGTCTATTTGAAACATTGGGGGAAAGAGAAACTCAGATCTCATTCTACACGGTCAAGTATTGCACTGGATATGAATTCATAATCATGTGTAAAGTACTTAGTGAAGAAAATTAGTCACGCCGCGACCGGTTCCGTCACAGCACGTCACTCGCGTGTCGTATGATGTGTCTTTCTTCCATCAAAAGTGACATGTCACGCATCACGTTATGTGACCAATTTTTCTAACATTGTCTCTTTATTTTAATTTATTTTGCAGTATCTTCTTATCTTTTTATCATTTTTGTTTTTTTTTTAACTAATTTAAAATCTTGAATATAATTAAACGCGACAGTTTCTCACTAGTTTAGTCACGTTATTTAAAAAAAATAGAATAAATTTATCAAAAAGAGAAAACCATTGGAATGCTTTGAGTATAACTTCCAGTTTGAAAAAAAAAAATGATCTTTTGATGTGCTAGATTTCTGTTTACCTCATTAGAGACAGATTAGTGCTTATTTGACTTACTTTTTTTCATGTACAACATTGGATAGCAAGCATATAATATCACTGGAGTCCTTAACTCATAACTAAAGCAGTCATAAAAGAAGAAAACTTAGTAGAATGAAATTAAATAGTGTAAATTTCTTTGGTAGCCCATGCCATTAGTTGGCTAATTAACTCTGATTGATAACTCTTGAGTCATGGAAATATGGTTTAATTTATTCCAATTTGGTCCTGCTGTTATCTCTCATTACAAAAAACAAAACAAAACAAAACAAAAAAAAAAAAAAAACCAACGGAGTGCATGAATTAAAGTGGGCTTGTAGAAAAAATGAAAAAAAAAAATTCTCCACTGGACAAGGGACATGAATTAAACTTGACTTCAAGAAAATTGGCACCCGAGGGAAATAAATCTGCTTGGGAATAACAAAAACCTGTTATTCCGATCCCAACTGTTAATTTTTGTTGAGATTTGTACAAGAAAAAAATTCTTCTTTAAGGTTATCAAATTGAAAATTTTGAACTGTTGAAATCGGAATAACATGTTCTGGTGATTTAGTTCCACACTCGAACAATGTAATTAAATAACTTTGGAAATTTTAATAGGAAATGATTTTGTTGTCCGAACAAATTGCTCAAGTCTTTTGCAGTGTGTTTGTTCAAATTTTGAAGCACTAAAAAATATGAACCTTGTACATTTCAAGAGTGAATCATGCGTATATTTTAAAACATTAACGTCCAAATGCAACATTTAGATGGATGCACAACTAATATGTTAAACATTTTATGTATGGTACTGTGAGAGATGACTGTCATTATCAAAGCTCACTAGTTGCAATTGCTTTAAGGATTTTGACACATCGAATTCAATTCACTTGTAATAATCGAAAATAATTTAGTATTTAAAAGAAAAATATTTAATTAGAATAGAATCCTAAATTTTTATTTATATCATAATAAAAATATAAACAAAATACTCTGATTTTAGGGGATTTCCAAAACTACCCAGACCGTCAAGCCAATCTGCAGCTCAAAAAAGGAGCCGCCAAATGCCCCTGCCGCACCGCCGAAACTAAAACCACCCCAATTTCGTTTGATTTTATATTAATAGTTTAATAATTTTCAGAAATAGAAAGAATATAATAATTTCTATATTTACTAGAAGTGACTTTTGAACCGGATTAATAATTCAGATACAAAGTATTTTTATTTTTTTTTCAGTAACACACTAAGAAATAGTTTAATTTTTTTTACAACGGGAAAAGTTCTGCCTGAAAAATATTTCGGAGTCCTTCTAGATATCTAAATTATAAGGTATTTTATCTAATTTTTTTCTAATATATTTAAATTATTCATTATTCTTTCTAACATATTTAAATTATTAATTAATTCTTTCCATTTCTGAAAATGATTAAATAATTATATTTTGACCAAAGTCAAATTCGGAGGCTGTTTTTGTGTTGTCGGCAGTTTATTATTTTGACCAAAGTCAAATTCGAGGTCTGCAAATTGGCTTGGCGGCCCTCCAGTTTTGGGACCGCGTATTGGCTTGATGACCTGGGTGTTTTTTAAATTCTCTCAAAATTATAATTTTTTTGGTTTATTTTTGTGTGTATGTTATAAATAAAATTTCGGGGATAGAATTGAGTTGGAACATTTTATCTCTTTTCTTTTACTAATCATAACGACAGTAGCATGAGAAAGGACTTTCATAATTTCTTTTAAAATAATATTGACATGAGATATGAGAAGAACTTTCACAACTCTAGGGGTGTAAATGGAGCGGATTCGGAGCGGATAATGCTAATATCAAATCCGTATCCGTCTTTCAATGAACGGATACGGATACGGATACGGATAGTAAACGGATATCAAAATTTAAAACCATATCCGCCTTAAACGGATACGGATACGGAGCGGATAATTTACGGATACGGATTCGAATACGAATATAGAACGGATAATTGTCGGATATTGAGTTATATGCACTTTAAGATATAATTAATAATTAATAAAATTTAAATATAAAAATAAATGAATAATTGCAAGTTGATAGAGATATTAATGTTAGAAAGATGAGAGAATATAAGAAATTTATTTTATTAATAGTGTGGTGTAGTGGTTTGTAACTTGGTTGCTTAGACTTTCACTTCACATGACATGAGTTCAAATTTTCTTGAAAGCAAAATATTTAAAACCTCACATGATACGGATACGGATACGGATATCAAAATTTAAAACCATATCCGTATCCGTATCCGCATCT
Source organism: Carex parvula (assembly GCA_025461045.1). Taxonomy (NCBI): domain Eukaryota; kingdom Viridiplantae; phylum Streptophyta; class Magnoliopsida; order Poales; family Cyperaceae; genus Carex; species Carex parvula. The sequence goes on along the minus strand of JAJGRW010000982.1, from coordinate 481,901 downwards.
TCTATGGGTAATTGATAATTATCCGTATCCGTATCCGTATCCGCGATATCCGTATCCATTTAAATTCGGATACGGATTATATGCGGATTCGGAGCGGATATCCGGCCGGATATCCGTGTCCGTTTACACCCTACAACTCCCCCGTAAAATTAATAAGCAACTCACAAGAAAAATATTGTTGATTCAGAAAACGGGATTCAAGTTTTGCATGGTTTTATAGCCGAGATTTTTATTAAGTTACATTACTTGAAATTATACTAAAATACGCTAAAGTAGAAATTGGTATTCTACAAGTTCATTATGTAACTAATTTAATGAGCTACTTAGATTGAATAATATAAATGAAAATCTTAATCGGAAACTTCAACTCAAGTTTTGAGGCTCTTCTCTTAGTTTTTTGGCAATTCTGAATTTTGAAATCCAGCATAGTAGGTATGGATGCATACACATTTTTGCAAGCTTTTCAAAAAGTGGTCATTTGCTGAAATCGGACACTCGAGCGCTATTTTATGACCGTTTGAAGTTTCGCCGTCGTTTTTCGCCTTTTCAGTGAATATATCGTCTCTATTCATATGTAATTTAGCGCAATTTAGCGTAATTTACCGTATTTTAGCGTAATATAATGTAATTTAGTGTAATTTAACTTAATATAGTGTAATTCAACATAATTTCAAGTAATGTAGCGTATTTTAGTATAAATATGGTAATTATAAATCAAAAGAAGTAATCTAACAAATAATTTAAACAAAAAATTCAAGTCTTCAGTATTATATTTCATTATTTTACTCTTCATAGTGTCTTAAAAAAAAAAACAGAGTTATGTGTATAAATATTAATTTCTATTAAACTTTGGATATAAATATTAATTTCTATTAAACTTTGGATATTAATAAAAATCTCGGGTTTTATAGGCTCTTAGTTGCTCGAGCGTTATAAATTAAGAGTAGAATAAGAAGATATAAACTAATTAAAAGGAGGATAAGAAGATATAAACTAACAGGAATTTAATGTTTATGGTCAAATTGTTACTAATAAAATTATATTTCAAATGACTTTTTAAACTCTTAAATAGCAAAATAATTGATGATTTTATTATTAATGTTTATATTAATTTATATCTAGAGTCAACAAAATCAACAAACTAAATTTAGCGACTTAGCCATCTGGATTCTTTTTTTTTTTTTTATTTAAAAGAAAATTAGGATATTGAGGAAACCAATCATTTATGTTTGTTCTCTTCTCTTAAATGGAACAGTTATATATTGCAGGGTTCCAGTCACATATGCCATCTTGCATATCTCAATTGCTAGAACTCATATCTTGACTTCTTATAGGAAATAATTTGATTGATCGTCTTATTTGTGGTTAAAGATTTGGAAGTTTTAACTAATGTGGTTGATGGTTTCACAAATTCAGGCTGTATAATATTTCATATTTAATATTTTATAAAGCGCTGTTTATTTGAAAATGAAATTATTGCTTTGGTTTGTTTCCATCCATTTTTATGTGATTACCGCAAGTTATCTTCTCTTTTATAGGATTTTCAATACCTTGTTCTTATATTTTTATCTTCCTTTTATAGGATGAGGAGGATTCCAATGCACCCTCTTTTCTATGCTCCCAATGCATCCAACTTTTTATCTCCTTTATCTCTATTTTCAAAGTCCGAACAGTCGATCTGAACCGCTCAACATGATCTTCATACTAAATTATGCTTGGAGACCAAATTTGATATTTTTTAGAATTTTTTTACTATTTTTTAAGATATGTACAAAATCATTGTTTTAAGGAGATTCTGGACCATCCGATAAAGTGATTTTGTATTTATCTTAAAAAATAGTAAAAAATTTCTAAACAATATAAAATTTGGTCTCCAAGCATATATTTTATTATGAAGGTCATGTTGATAGGTTCGGATCATCTGTTCGGACTTTGAAAATAAAAAAAATAAAGATTGGATGCATTGGGAGCATAGAAAAAGAGGGTGCATTGGAACCCTCCTCTTATAGGATACTGTCTAATTTATTATTAGCATTATTGGCGTGAATGTATTCACCATATACTTTTTATAATTATTTGTTCCTATTTTTTTTTCCCTTTTTTTTTAATAAACCTTCATAATTTCTTATTAGCGTGAAAGTGTCCCCACAAACTTTTATCTAATTTATTATTAGCATTATTGGCGTGAATGTATTCACCATATACTTTTTATAATTATTTGTTCCTATTTTTTTTTCCCTTTTTTTTTAATAAAACTTCATAATTTCTTATTAGCGTGAAAGTGTCCCCACAAACTTTTAACTATAGTTATCAATTTTGACAGTCATTAAAATGGTGGATGGGTTCATAAAAAAAAAAATCGCTATATTCAAACAAAAACGGTACACCAGGGCATCATGGTTTTATCACGCCCTAAGCAAGCTTATTCAATAATGAAATTACCACAATTAGCACTCTTCTTTTTGTGTCAATATTGAAACTACCGTAAATTCGTAATGAATTACTCAAAAGGATTTACCAACACTTTGATAGTAGCGTCAATATTTTTAGTAAATGCTATTAAGATGATTAGATGCAACAATCATGCCAGAAGTGATAAGCGAAGAAAAAACACCCGGAGGTTTTAAATGCCTTTCTCATTACCACCCGGAGTGGGAAAAAATTATTTTCAGTACATCACCAGGTATGGTGTCCTACTCTCATTACCAACGAGATATTCACTCGTTTCAGTCTCTCAACAAACACTTGCTTTTTGACCTTCTTCTTTTCTTTTTTTAATTACGCTCCTAAACAGAGCACTAGCAGAATCAGCTTGAAGCAGTTCATATTTGTCCATGTAATCTATAGAACTGCCTAGAGTGGAAAAAACGTGCCGTGCCGTGACTTTGGTCTCGTGCCGTGCCGTGCTGTGACCAAGTTAATTTTTCACGTGCCGTGACCAAAATGTCAAGAGGTAGTCATGGCACGTGAATGGTCACACCACGTGAGTCACGCTGTGCCTAACGTGCCGTGATTATACGTGACTCGCCTGACCATTTAATCATAATTTATGTTAATTTATTCAAGATTCACCATTAAATCAATACTTAATAGTCCTAATTACACGTGACTCGCGTGACTACGTGACGTGCCGTGCCGTGCCAAAGTTTCAAAAGGTGGACACGGCACGCGAATGGTCACGGCACGGGACACGCGAGTCACGGCACGTAACTAACACGCGTGCCGTAACCGTACCGTAACCGTGCTGTTCCGTGACGGAACCGGCTCCGCCGTGCCATTTTTCCCACTCTAGAACTGCCCCATCAAAATTAGACGCTCTAATACAGTAACAACTCCACATAACCACTTCATGAGTACCCCCAAAACAAGCCCCAAGTAAATATAAATTTGGTCGTTGCCATCAACTAAATATCTCAGCAATTTAAAATCACTGAATGCCATACAGACTATAAATCACATAATTAGACGGGGCTTTCATATCAACAAGATCACAGATCATAGATCACGATGCAAGACTGATTATCCAAACTTGAAACAGTAACCAAGTAACAAGTATAAAGCTAATAATACAACCTAAGGCTCCTCAAATCAAACTAGGAAATACGCCAAAGCGTATCCTCAAGAAAGAAAACTTAAATTAGCTCGCGGTGAAAATCATGAACTAATCCGGAAGTAACTATCTTACTTGAAGTGACACAAACACAGATGTACAGTAATGTCATATCCAATTAAGCACCAAACCATCAAAAGTCCTGTGAACTTGAAACCTGTGTTAAGTGAAAAAAAAAAATGTGAATATCAATCTCTGATGATAGAAAACTCTATTTGCTAATTGATGATACAAAAATTACAAACATGTTTCCTAAAGAACAGTAAACCATTAACCTAACAAACAACACAGATTACTTTAATTTGGATATAAAGTATAGATAACCAGGTAAAAGTGGTGGCTGCAAGACCGACCCCAATATGGACATAAATGTATCAGATAAAAAATCTACTTGGCATGTTAATGCTTAATTGATTTTGATTTACAGTTAACTTCAAAACCAACATGTTGCTCAAAGACCAGATTATACAACTGCAAGATATAATCCAACTCAAAATAACCATTCAAAGAACTGATGAGCATCAAGAAATCAAATCTATGGATATGCACCATGAATTTTATTAAAGCATAAAACAAAATAAATTATATGGACTTATCATTTTTCTAATTTTTCACAATGAAAAACATGGACATTTCAGTCTAATGCAATACAGCAACGAAGTAGAAGGACCAGTGAGATTTTATTTATTTCTAATTAGCTAAATGAGGATAAACATGGGTCATAAAAGAAACTTCATGATGTTGCCCCTTAATCTCAAAAGTACAAAAAAAAATATAACAAACTCAAACATATAAAGCAAGTAATCAACTGTCAGTCTGCTGCAATCATGAACCTCCTTTAGTTAATCTACTTTAATTCAATTATATCCCCCAAAACAAACACAGAAGTATTAAATCAATGCAAGCAGTCCCTCCAACCACCAAAACAGATGATATAATAATTAACTCTGATAGCTCAATTAAAAGGACAATCATTACTGACACTAGAAAAATACACATTCTCCAAACAAAGCAACACTAACAGAAATTTCTCAACCTAACCTATCTCTAATGTAACATACATAGAAGAACCTAACTAAACATACCCACAAAAACATGAGAAAGAAAGAAGGAAAGAAGAATGGACCTTCTCTGGTACATACAATTCAGCTCAATCCTCAGCCGACTCCTTGGATCTCTTCTTCCCAGTATAGCCCTTAACAAACACATCAACCATTTTTCTTTGTGCATCAAGCATCATCTCAGTCCTTTTGAGCTCCATCTCCATGCGTGCTTTCTCCATCTCCCTAGCCATCTCCATCTTCATCCTTTCAACCCGTAAAAACCCCTCCCCAAATGACCTTATCGCCACTGCCATCTCAGCAAACACATCCCCACCTTCTTCCTCTCCCCCGTCCTCTTCCTCCTCTTCCATTTCCTCTCTTTCGTACCGCCTCTTTTTCTCCATCCTCATCCTCATCTCCTCCATCCTAGACCTCTTTTTCAGGAACATGTCAGGGTTAGGGTTGGAGCTCGTATTAGGGTTGAAACCTTTGGATCGTGAGGCCTTGGGGATAGTGAACCGCAACCCACCGGTGCCCCCGTTCGACATTAAACCATGGATGCTTCGGGTATTGCGCTGATCTAATTCGTCCTCTTCCTCAGAGGAGGTGGAGGAAGGGGGAGTGGGGATTTTAGGCGTGGGAGTGGGGTTGGGGCCAGATATCTCCATGGCATCGAGTAATGGGAAGTACGGCCACGACACAGGCCGGTTGTTGGTGATGGCCCGTTGCCGCTCAGCCCGAAATCGTTTGCGGAGCTTCTCAACCTTGTGCCGGCACTGCACAGGGGTTTTTGAAGGAGTCGCGTCAGGGCATCTGATAGCCACAGTATCGGCCACGTCCTGCCAATCAGCAGCTCTAAGGTTGCCACGGCGGAGGCTGAGCCACTTGTCACGGTACGCCTCAATCAGAGCGAGGGTTTCTTCGTGGTCCAGCAGGGAGGGGGGAGGCGGCGTGAGGAAGTGGATGTAGGGGGGCGGGGAGAGAAAGAGGAGCCAGGAGATTGATCGCCGGAGGCGACGGGGTTGGCGGCGGCGGAGGGAGAGGGGGGAGAGAAGGGGAGGCCATGAGAAATTAGGGTTAGGGTTAGGGTTGGGAAGGAAAAGGTGGAGAAAGGAGGGAGGGCATTGGGTGGGAGGGAGGTGGGGTGGGGGGGGTGGGGGGGGGGGTGGGGTGGATAGGGGATAATAAATATTTTTGTTGGGTTGTGAGGCGAGGGGGTGGGATTGGGTGGTTAGGATCGGGGCACCGCCTAGGGGTAGGCGGACAGGGTGAGCGGCGCACGCGTGAGAAAGGGGATGTGATGTGGGCCGGGGCGCGGTGGGGTGGGGTGGGGTGGGGTGAGTTGACCGCGAAAGAGCGAGCGGCTGGACTGGGTTGGTCATTGCCTTGTTGGTGTCGTGCGATTAGGAGGTTTAGGTGGCGGTGTCACGGTATCTGTCTTTTGTTTTAGTTTTAGGAGGAGAAAATGCGTTAATTATATTGAGTGCATATATTTTCAGTGACCCCCTTCAGATAATTTTATTTATGACTACACCCTTAATTCCACTTTGATATATTTGTTTTGGAAGTCATTTTATTTTATTTTCTTTGTTCTAGCATATCACTATCATTATATATACTTATGTTGTCGCAATAATTAATAAAATATTAGTAGTTAGATAGTAATTTGAACGTAATTTGCTTTATTTAAAATTAGAATAACAACTCATGTTCATAGATTTGTTTCCTTTTTGCTTTCAGTATGAATGTATTATAAAGAACATCAAGATTAGCATAAAATACAGCTGCATGCGATAAAAATGTGTCGAATGGATGTCGGATTTCTTCTCAAATTCAGTAAAATATGGGGTTATTACGGAATTTTTATAAACTTTTGACTTTTCACCTCTAATTTTAGGATGCGTAAAGTTTGATTGCCTAAAATAAACAAGATAGTTCGGAGACTTACGGCGTTTTTCTCCGGACGAGCATGCCCCTCTGTATAACCAGATATTTTATGATCAAAACTATGTGTAATTTGTGTTGTAGGTCCGAACTTGGGTCCGAGTCGACGAAAGAAGGATTGCTACAAGGTAGAAAATACAGAGGATCTGAAATAAATTTAGTTGAAAGGAACAATTCATAATTGTCTTTTTTTTGTGAAATCGAAAGGAGCGATTGTCAATTGATGACTCGTGGAGGAGAATTTTTTATCAATAGAAATTATTAAATATAGATGTACGAAAACAGAAAGAGTACCTCATTTCCAACAAATATAGAAAGATCTGACTCAATGGTCCAGATCCATCAATAATCTGATTTTCTGTGGCCTGATTTTCTGTACTGAGAGAATTCAACTATTGAGAGGGCTGCTAATGTATCTGATTTTCTGTGGCCCTCTCTAGCAAAACACTAATGTAACCTGATTTTCTGTGGCATCTGGACCATTGAGACCATTGAGAAAATCAAGTTATTGATGTCACAGAAAATTAGATTATTGATGGATGTCACAGAAAATCAGGTTATTGATGGATCTAGACCATTGAGACCGATCCATAAACTTGGATCGGACTCATTGAGTCAGATCTTTCTATATTTGTTGGATATGAGGTACTCTTTCTATTTCCGTACATCTGTTTTTAATAATTTCTATAGATAAAAAATTTCCCTTATGGAGTCATATGAATAAATTATTTGATGAGGTGTCTATCTTTAGGATGAAATTACGACATCTTATAAATTAATTCCAAGTACTTAAAATTCAAAAAAATAATATTGTAACTGCACTCTTTAATATACACATAGTCTAATTATCAAATTTCATACAATTTGAATTTTATAATCATTTGATAATTTACAAAAGTTGTTGATTTAAATCATTTAAAAGTTGAACCTCATGATAACCAGTAAAATAAACACCATATCTCATTAACTTTTATAGACATTTATGTGTATCATATAGTACATGCAAAGTTAGTGGAAGTTGATGTCAATATTTTTTAGAACCACTTAAGAATTTATTAAGAAAAGAAAAGAATATAATAAATATGATTTTGAATTAAAATTTTATAATCAGCTAAATATTTTCTGTAGAGTGAATTCATTCTTAGATATTTTATAATTAATCTCACATTTTTTTAAATTACATATGTTGCCATCAAAGTCTTTTTTCAGAGTTCTAGTTTGCAGAAAACAAAAAGTAAAAAACAATACCTTGTACAATGCAAAGAAAGAAAAACGAAAGAGGAGAGGTTGATTCTTACTTAGTCGGAATAGACGAGAGGTACCATCGCGTTCGATCTTAATCGGAACAAACAGGGGAAGAGCGGGCTAGGAGGGATCGTGTTGTCTTTTTCTTATCTTCTGTACGATTCTCGCTAAATTCTTTAGTTTTGACCAAGAACTTTCGACTCGATTTGTAGACGGAAAAGTCGCGTGAAGGGAAATCGTTTCTCTCATTGTCTCTGCTTCCGATCAGACAACATAGTAGAATTATAATTCTATTCGTATTTTTATGCGATTTTGCTCTGTTCCGATCAGAGGGTTAGAGTTAATGCAAAGTTAATGAATCACTTCATGGAGAATATGTTTGTGGACAATCAATTTGTTGTTCCTTGGCAGTAACTAATTTGTTAGATATATATATATATATTTTTTAAGAGGAGGGATCGGATGACACCTCTTTTTGGTGACATCTCTTTTACAACATTTATTTTTTTTCATTTTCAAAATCCAAATCGTCGATCCAACCGTTCAACATGATCATCTAAATAAAATGTACTTGCAGATCAAATTTTATATTTTTTTGAATTTTTTTACTATTTATTAAGATGGGTACAAAATTCAATGGTCTAAGTATGGCTGTTTTTTTGTAAAGTACTTAATAAATAGTAAAAAAATTCAAAAAAATGTAAAATTTGATCTGCAAGTACATTTTATTGTGGAGATCATGTTGAACGGTTGGATCGACGATTTGGACTTTGAAAATGAAAAAAATGGATGTGGTAACAAGAGATGTCACCAAAAAGAGGTGTCATCCGATCCCTCCTCATTTTTTAATTATACTAAAGCTACAATAAATCTACTGATATGTCTAGTTTTATTAATAGGCCTCATTCTGACCAAAATGGTTGTTTAAGGATTCTTGTTGCTCCAAGGATAACCTTCCAGAGAAAATACCATAATTAAGGATAGAATGTGACTAATCTATATCACAAGAAATACCAAAAGAGTTCTTTAAAATAGTTAGTAATATGATGTATATATACGAACAATGCTATCATATTCTATGGTCCCATATCTAAAGAATATATTGAACTTTTATTTATTTATTTATCAGTTGTGGCATGAAACGACTTAATATTTTAATCACCTTCTGAAAATCATTTTAGTCTTGCTCTGTGGTCACAATAGACTTCTTCTTTTAAAAAAATTATCTATTGCATGGTTCCTACAATAAGTCAACCAATTATATTCAATTATGAATATTATTGAGTTCCCTCCAAATTAAAGATCTAAAACAAACTACGGTATAACCATACAGTACCATAGTTAAAACAAAACAAAAACCTCATTCAAAGTAAAAACTTTTATTTTCGTAAGTGCACAGAAACAGAAATCTGGATATTCCTTCATTAAAACCAACCATTGTATATTATTTTAATCTGAGATAATATTTTTATATTTCTTATTCGGCTGTTTTTCTTCAGGAGTTGAGGGTTTGGCGCTTCACTCACCCTTGTAACTTGTTCTCAAGGTCCAAACAGTCAGCCAATTGAGAGTTGTTCGATGTGATTTTCATATGAAAATGTGTTCAGAGAGAAAAATTTACATTTTCAAAAATTATTTACTATTTTTATGCGTAATTTTTTTTAGTGAATATGAAAGTTTATGGACCATTCAAAAACATGGATGTTTTACCTATCAAAAAAATAGTAAAAGAAAATTTAAAAAATGTAAACTTGATAGGGGTAAAAACGGATTGGATACGGAGTGGTAAAATCATATCTATATTCTTTATTTTTCTGATAGGATTGGATATTAGACGGATAGGATATTGATCGGATCGGATTGGATACTTATTAAAAATATATATATATAAATATTATTAAAATAATACCAAAGTTCATAATATTTATCTAATTATAATGATGAATAATATATTTCTTGATAATATATATTTAACTATACGGTATATATTTACTATTCGAATACGAATAATCAAAACGTAAAATCATATCCGTATCCACATGGATATTTGGATATCGGATATCCATATCTAATTTTTCGAATAGGGGTCACATATGGATCAGATATTATTTACATTGTTTTCACCCCATAAAAATTTAGTCTCCAAGTACATTTTAATATAAATATTACATTGAGCATTCTGATTGACTGATTGGACTTTTGACAACGAAGATACTAGTGTGGAGTAAAATAGAATCCTTGCTTCATGAGGCACCATAGCCCATCTCCTTTTGACTTTTTCAGTACTTAAAAATGTTTATATTTAGTATTGTAATTACAAATTATTTATATTTGAACTCAAATATTTATATCTAATATATAATAGTGAAGGGTTCAAATGCCTCCATCATACCTCCACTTTTAAATTTTCTAATAACAATTTTTTTTTAAATTTATATGTAAAAAACCATTAGATATGATTTATATCATTTTTTCTACATGCACATAAAAATAATCACTTTTCGGTTTTGGTTTATATGAATTAATAAGTTGAAAAAATCAACGTCCATAATTTATCCACAACTGTGTATTTTTTCAATGTCTTGATACTAATCAAAATAAAATGAAAATAGCATTATTTTTTACATGTGCATAGAGAAAATAATACATATCATATATATATCTAGAAGTTTTATTTTGATATATAAATTTTAAATTTTAAACTATTGTAGCTCTAAACTAAAAACATAATAGAGACACAAAAATTAAAAATAAGTGAATCCTGCTCTATATAAGAATTTTGACCAAACCAAATAGCATGAGTGCATGACAACTATAATTTACCTGAATTTTCTGAAGGCGAGATTAATCCTCAAAACAATCCAATGCAAATGATCTAGAGACTGGGACCACAAATACTAATTCAAAATGGGCCCACAAGTACTAATTCAAGTCCGGCTTAACCGGAACCAGCTGAGTCGAGCTGTCAACACGCCACCTCTTAGTTGTCGCTGACAGCCCAACAAAAAATTGGGAAAAATAGTGATATTTGGGCCGGCCTTTTCTCCTTTACTGGTCACCATGAGTGTAAGGAGAACGATCCGTTGGAAATAATATCCATACTCATTAAGTTAATAATTTTATTTTTTTTATCATCCTATACTTAATAAGTTACATAAAAAAAATTTAATCAACCAGTCTTATCAAATACAATACGAATCAGAACCAGAAATCAAAACTAACAATAGCAGGTCGAGTTCACTGTAGCAATCCATGTGGCGGATTGTTGCAACCAGGGTTTCCTTCAGCTGTGGGACCCAGGATGAAGCAATCTGCTCCACTGATTGTCGATACATGAAAAAACCAATAGAAGTGTAGATGATCCCTAGCTACATGGCCATGTCAGGTTCATGACTTATCTACTCTTGTGCTCTGGTTCTAACTACATAATTAATATCAGCTCAAGTAGAACTATTTCCTTCAGTCAATTAACCCCACTTCTTGATAATTAAGGTTTATTGTAATTGTCATATATTGTTAAGAAACACACATTGAAAAATTTGAATTACCATGAATGCGGTGTCTGTAACACTGTTCTTTTTGCTTGCTTTCTTGTGTCTAAATGGGATATTTTTTCATGCGGTTGCGAAAGTTTACATGGTGATTTTGGAGGAAGATGCTATAATTTCTTATAAAGCTACTAGGCTAAAACATATCATGTAAATGTAGATACTTGCTATAAAATTTATGTTTTCATATTAAAAGCTGTGTATGTTGTTTAATTTGACCCTGCCTGATATGATGATATAACTACTCTTCTCTTCTATTTTGAAGTTCAAAATGGATAATGGTTGATAGGTTTTCTCTTATCTCATTAATTAGCTAATAAAATGCAAAAAAAAAAAAAAAAAAAAAAAAATCCTAGAAAATATATATAGTTCTATTCCAAAAATGATTAAGCTATACTTAAGACTCGTGTAATTTTGAATTGCAGGACTGGGCATGAGGCGCGGAAGTACAAGGAAAAGGTGATAATCAGACATGATTTATTCCTCGAGTCTCTTCTGCCGATCGGGAGCTACACCAAGTTATATAGTTATACTCGCTTGATCAATGGTTTTGCTCTCCATACAACATCTGAAACGGTTCTCTATCTCTGTTTTCGCTATCTCCAAAACACTAACTAATGATGTTTGGAACTTAATTTATATGTAGTTTTTATGCATCTACAGAGAATAACTATAAGCAAAATACTGATTTATTCCATCACTTATGCTTACAGAAATGTAAATGCAGAGAAACAATATTTACTTGTTGAAACGATTACCGACTAATTAAGCAATTATGATTTTCTCTTTAAATTCTTAACAACAAGAGTACCTTTACCCCAATAGGCACTTAAGATTCTAGATGGAGCAATGGGAGTTCGAATGATCCAAGAGGATGTCAAGTTAACCAAATTGACTACACACACGCCTGAGTACCTTGGTGTATCCGACCATGTCTGGCCTTCTTTAGGCGGCGCAGAGGGTGCCGGCGAAGGAGTTTTAATAGGCATGATTGACACTGGCATAAACCCTAACCACCCCAGCTTCGCTAATAATGGGACATTAAAGGGACTTAGTCATTTCAAGGGGAGATGTCAGACAGGACCTGGGTTTCCATTAAGTGCGTGCAATGGAAAGATTGTCGGGGCACAATTTTTTGCGCGGGCGGCTATAGCAGCTGGGGATTTCAATTCAACCGGCCTTGATTATGCATCACCCTTAGATTCTGATGGACATGGAAGGTGAGATTAGGATGATCGAGGTAAAGATGAATAATACTAATGATGTTTGATTAGGGGTGTAAACGGATCGGATATTATCGATTAATTTCATCCCGATTCGAATTCAAAAAATTACTTAAATTATCCGATCTGTATCCGTATCCGACCGTTTATATCCCTGAACCACAACAAAGGTACTCTATGTTCTTAAATTAATTTATTAAACTGCATATACATACCAATAATTTATTAAATTGCATATACATATATATTCCTGATGAACCATTTAACACTATGACATGATTAGACTATTGTTTTGGTAATATGATATATGTTTTGTAACCAACAAACTTATTATGAAAAATATTAGATCTAATTTATGAATAAAAAAAATATATTTAGATGTTATTCTTTATTACATTAATAATTTATTTTTAATTATCATAATTATATTCATTTCCGTATTCGTATCTGTATCCGTATCCATTTAATATCCGATCGGTATTCCGTATCCGTATCCGGAGACTATCTGTATTCGTATTCGTATCTGAAAAATTATAACTAATAAGGATACGGTTTGATCACTATCCGATCCGTATCCGACAGTTTACACCCCTATGTTTGATACATGCATATATAATTGCATGCTTTGGTGCTATTTCCGTTGTTTCCAAATTTTATTTACAGCAATGTCATATTGAGATCTCTAATTTTAATTCATTTACAGCCATACTGCATCGGTTGCTGCTGGGAATTTCGGAACACCGGTGTTGTCTAAAGGGTACAACTATGGCAATGCCAGTGGCATGGCTCCTGGAGCTAGGTAAACCCAGATTATGATTTCCTTTGGACTTGCTATTTGAACAAAAAGGCCTAAAAAAGATTGACGATCCCAAAAGAATGATGAATTTAGAATTTTAGATGGTTGCAATTTTTCTTGGATTGCCATTTTTGCAAAGTAGTTTTCGAATGGACGACGACACCTTACACTTGAAGTTATCTGTTCATTATTTGTTTTTAATATGAAGGCTTGCAATCTACAAAGCTCTCTTCTCTTTCGGTGGCTACATGTCAGATGTGATTGCTGCAGTCGATAAGGTGTCATTCATCATAATTGCATATTAACCACAAAACTGGTTCAATTATAAGTGGTATAAAAGAAATTATTTTGTTCTTGTTCCATTTTTTGTAGGCAGTAGAAGATGGAGTTGATATCTTAAGTCTGTCTATTGGCCCATCAACGATCCCTTCGGGACCCGCTTCTTTCCTTAGCATACTTGAAATAGAGCTGCTTTTCGCAACCAAAGCCGGCGTTTCAGTTATCCAAGCAGTCGGAAATAATGGTCCCGAACCAAATTCAATTCTCTCATTTAGTCCTTGGATTACAAGTGTGGCTGCTTCTAGTACGGACCGCGTGTACAACAACTCGATCATTCTTGGCAATGGAAGAGTTTTGTCTGGCATTGGTATTTCTGGTAAACCTCTGCTCGATTTTATAATTAACTATTTTTTTTTTTTTTACTTATGATGCATGTCTGCTGCTCTTTTTCTTGATTAGACTAAATTGCATATATCCAGAAGTTTACTTTGCATAATTAGGTTGCCCTATTTAAGCTACAGAAGATTGCTTTTCATCAACTCTGCTCAACCAGGGTTTACTTGGGTAACACTAACATATATATAAGCCCAAATGCCACTGAGTTGAGGTGAAATTAAATATTATATGAAGGTAGTCAATTGTAAAATCAAGGATTTCAAGACTAGTATTATTTGGTATACTTGCTAAAATACTATGAAAATAAATCTGTGTTGGCACTCTACAAATTGGTTTTGATTTGGAATATGTTTGCTAGAGCCAACACCAGCTGAGAGGATGTTACAAATAGCAACTGGAACAGATGTAAGCAATCCGAATGCAAATGCTGCAAATGCAAATTGCCTAGATGCAGAGTCGTTTATTCCATCCTTGGCTAGGGGAAAACTAATCATCTGTGAGCATGTATCGCATTCTATGTATGGACAAACATTCATGATCAGTACCATTCTTGAAACAATTCGAAGGATTGGAGCAGCAGGAGTTGTATTTACATCAGACCAAAACCTTCCCGAGTATGATACCGGAGCCGAATCAACTATGACTTTACCGCTCCCTGGAATTGTGCTTCATAGTGACGGTTCCCAGGTAAGTTACAAGGGCACACATGTGAAGTTCTTTTTCAGAAAATTATTCAAATATTTGCTATTTCTTACCCTCACTGCACAGGTGCTTCGAGACTACTACAACTTGAACACATTGCGAAGCACAAATGGACGTGTGATCAGATTTGGGGCAACAGGGCGCATATTAGATGGAAGGCATGCCACTTACACTAGGAAGGGGCCTATCGTCGCATTTTACTCATCAAGGGGTCCCGATGTGAATAACAATCTCAGAGAGAATGCTGACGTACTTAAACCAAATATCATGGCTCCCGGCACTGCCATTTGGGGTGCTTGGAGTCCAGATAGCCAGAGTATGCCTGAATCAATAGGTACTTATTTAGCCAGAGTATACCTGAACTTTAGTACATAACTGAATTTGGAATGGATGTCATGTATAGTCCCTGACATAGATAGGATTATGGATTTATCATAGAGCGAGGCTATGGTACTATGCATAGCGCGGATTGGTCCGTATTATAGATCGATATCTCTATTTGCAAAGTTCAAACAGTCAATCTGAACCGTTTAACATGAACTCCTTATGAAAATGTACTTAATAACTAAATTTTATATTTTTTAGAATTTTTTTATTATTTTGTTAGATAGTTAGAAAATCACTACTTTTGAATGGTCTAGAACTTTTATATCAAGTGATTTTATAACTATCTAAAAAATAGTAAATATATTGTAAAAAAAAATGTAAATTTGATCTACTGACTTTGAACTGTTAGATAATGTTGAACGTTCAAATTACTGTTTGGACCCTGAAATGAAGATATTGATCC
>JAJGRW010000982.1:443640-459369 GCA_025461045.1 Carex parvula | reverse complement strand
AACATTTTAATTCGTGAGTGAACATAACGAAATACGGATAAATTTTATGTAGAAGTGTGTGTGTGTGTATACAAAACGTTTGTTCCGGAGCTGTGGTGTAACCAATCGGTTTTCCGATTTTCAAAGTCCAAACGGTTAGATGTGATCTCTATATTAAAATGTGTTTGGAGACCAAATTTTACATTTTTTGGAATTGTTTTACTATTTATTAAGTCAGTTTTAAAATCGCTGATTTTAATAAAAAGTGAAAAAAAATTGAATCATTGAAAACAACGATTTAAAAACTGACTTAATAAATAGTAAAAAAAATCCAAAAAATATAAAATTTGGTCTCCAAGCACATCTTAATATAGTTTGAATGTTGAACGGTTTGGATCGACTGTTTAGACTTTGAAAATGTGAAAAAAATCTAAGCGTTTGTTCCACGATCTAGGAACAAACATTTTGATATTAGCCACTCACTATATATATTAAGTTATGGTTTTAAATGTCTTACTTATAATTTTATTGATAAAAAAACAAATTTATAACTAGTCAAATGACTCTAATTTCTAGATCTACTCTTTTTCTGTTAGGAAATTCACCAAACTACTCTAAACTACTATAATTTTCTAATACTACTTATATACACTCTAAATTACTCTATTTTCTTAATCCCATCTCTCTTTGTCATCGGATCGACTCTTCTTCGACTGTCGTCGTGCTCCAGTTGATATGGGAGTAGAGACTATATCCTTTCAGTTCCGATAATACCACATTCTTGGTCCCGCTCGACTCTAGTCCCTCCCCTCTCTCTCATTCTTCTCTCCACTCGTGGAGGTAGAGTCAAGAGAAAGGTGTTTGTATCGGAGGTGAGACATAAAAGAAGTGAGAGAAGCGAACTGTTGGGAGGGGGGGAGAGGAGGCAACTGTTAGGATTTTGAAATCCTAACATAATCGCTTCTGTTTAGACACTCTTTTTTTCCGCTGGAGCGACTCCAAAATATTTGAATATTAAAGTTATTTGCTTACGATTTAAGAATAATAATTTAAATGTTGTGTTAATTTTATAATCTTATCAATATATTACATGAAGGTTAATTTTTGTATAGTGCATGAAGGTTAATTTTTTCAAGATATTTAACAAATGAACGAGTAAAGTGTCACTTATCATGAATTATTTGAAAAGGGATGTTTAAAGTTAACTATATGCGCAAAATATAACTACAAACTAATTGTGAAGTTGAAATTTGAGAAAGAGGCTTGCTAAAAGATTTCAATGAAATCAGTAGGATATTCACATGAGAACAAATAAAAATTGCCGTATTGATGTTGATTGCAAATGATGAGTATAAGAAAATTCCACAAACAATCAACAAAATTATAGCAAATAAAAATATATATAACAAAAAAAAAACAGAGAATCTGTTGACCACATTTCTCACACACAAACAAACATATGCATAACAAAAAAAAAATGAGATACCTTGACCACATTTTCCCCGCGCAAATAAATATATATATAACAAAAAACAATGCTATGTTAGTTTTAAAATCTTATCAATATAATATATGAAGATTAAATTATCTAGAAAAAGATGTTTAAAGTTAAGTATATGCATAAGCACAATATAACTACAAATCAATTGTAAGGTAGAAATTTCAGAAAGAAGAAATAGATTTCAATAAAGTCAGTAAGATATTAAAATGAGAATAATAAAATTATCATATTGACGTTGGATGTGGATGATAAATATAAGGAAATTTTCACAAACTATCAATGAAATTATAACAAATAACCATGTATATATAGAATCTGGCTAATATGGTACGCGTACCATAGAGGGCCTCCGTGCTACGGCTCAATATTTGAGTTTTCAAAATTCTAACGGTCGATCTGAACTGTTCAACATGATCTCCATATGAATATGTATTTGCAAACCAAATTTTACATTTTTTAGAAATTTTTTTTTATTTTTTTAGATAGGTAGAAAATTACTTGATCTGAAAATTCTGTACCATTCAGATCAAGTGATTTTCTACCTATCTAAAAAAATAGTAACAAAATTCTACAAAATGTAAAATTTGGTTTGCAAATACATATTTATATAGAGATCATGTTGAACGATTCCGATCGACCGTTAAAATTTTGAAAACTTAAATATTAAACCGTAAAACTTAAATATTGAGCTGTAGCACAGAGGCTCTCTATGCTACGCGTAGCACCATAGCCAACTCCTGTATATATATAATACCAAAAACAAATAAAATCCCTGACTCCACATTTCTCACGTGGGGATCAGCTTAATAAATTAATAAATTATATATCACAAAATTAGCAAATAGAGCCGTTTGTGCAAAAGGATTGTCATTGACCCCATAAATTTCGAAACACGAAAGCACGTCACATGCCACGCGAATTGCCCGGATTCGCGGCAGCTATATTTATAATAAAATCCCCAAATTACTCTTGGCATCAATTTCTTCCGTACAGAAGAAAAATACTTTGACTTACTGATAATGTTAGAAAAATTGATGATGTGATTAAGACGACGGATGACAATCATGTTGTATGATATGTAAGTCACGTCACGTGATCCTACGTGTCGTGATGTGACAAAACTAATAACAACGTCAGGGGCGGATTCAGAATTTTCGTCAGGGGAGCAAAAAAATATAGAATCGGATTTAAATCCATTAACTAATTGGGTACTCGACAAAAAATAATACTTTAACTTATACTTTCAATGCTTTGACTTGTAATTTCTGATGCTCTGACTTATAATTCTAATTACCAATCAAAATTCAACAGATTTATTTCAATTTTAACCCTAAATTTAACTCGAATTACAAATTAAACGTTCAGAGGGGGGCAAAAAAAATTCCAAAAGGGGCAAAGTCGGTCGGAACCGATAAATCTCCACTAAAACTCAAAATTCAGGAGGGCGCTACCCCCCTAGAACACTCTGGGTCCGCCCCTGACGACGTGACTAATTTTCTTCTTTACTTGCGGAGCAATTTTGTTCCGACTTATTCATTATTTTATTGAGAGCGTCTCGTCAAGTTTTATTTTTCAATCGAAATTTTTATTCAATTATAACATGCCTTTTACTTCATAATATGTGATTCACTTAATTATCTATTATAAAAAGTTTCTTATTTTAACATTTTATCTATTTATACTTTTTATTTTAGACAAATCAAAACCTGTTTCTCTTGATGGGAGAAGTACAGGGGTGTAAACGGAGCGGATTCGGAGCGGATAATGCTAATATCAAATCCGTATCAGCCTTTCAATGAGCGGATACAGATACGGATACGGATAGTAAACGGATATCAAAATTTAAAATCATATCTGCCTTAAACGGATATGGATACGGAGCGGATAATTTACGGATACGGATTCGAATACAAATATAGAATGGATAATTGTCGGATATTGAGTTATATGAATTTTAAGATATAATTAATAAATAATAAATTTTAAATATGAAAATAAATGAATAATTGTAAGTTAATGAAGATATTAATGTTGGAAAGATGGGAGATATAATATATTCATTCCATTGATATAATATATAAACAAAATAAAGAAGTAGTAACAAAAGATAGTGTGGTGTAGTGGTTTGTAGCTTGGTTGCTTATAGACTTTCACCTCACATGACATGGGTTCAAATCTCCTTGAAGGCAAAATAATTTCTTTTAATTAGTGGATCCGAAAAAATTTATTGAGTTTCGGATGATCCGGATATCCGCTCCGTTTAGGTATTACTATCCATATCCGTATCCGGATCTTCTGTGAATAATTGATAATTATCCGTATCCGCAATATACTGGATAAGAATTATATGGAGATTCAGAGCGGATATCCGCCCTGATATCCGCATCCGTTTACAGCCCTAGAGAAGTATGAGAATACATTCGACAAGAATAAATAAATAAATAAATAAAAACAAAACAAAAAACAAAATTTGACTGCGAAAAAACAATGTTATGTGACATGACTAAAGAGTTTAAAAGCTTGCATATTTTTTGTTAGTTTTCTGAAAGTAATAAAAAATTTACCTCTACGAAATTACAAGTTTCGTCCTTGTTTCTCCAAAGACGATATATTTCAAACTATGTGACAATCACCGTTAAAAGTTTGTCAAAATCGAATCGCTTTGTGATTTTCATCCAATGTGACTTTTTATTTTTTTGAAAAAATTTCACTGATTATGCATTGTCTAGTCACAAAAAAATGACTGTGTCAGGCCTTATGTTACAAAATGGAAAACTAATAGAGAAATATATTTTTTATAACTACAAGGACATTTCACATAGGCGCCAACTATATGGCATGGTAATATAGTTTTAATTTATAGACTTTGTGATTGCAAAAAGGAAAAATAAATCTAATATAAATGAAAATCATGTTAATTATGCTGAAGGTTCTGATTGAATTATGAGCCTCTAGGTGTATAGCCACATCGGATCCAGTAAAATTTTAGCTTAATTAAGTTTCTTAATTTCATTTTTTTTACTATACTCTTGTACTAGCGTTGTAACTATAACTTTCTATTAAAATCAGATTTTTTTTTTGTCTTTGAACTTGATAATTATGTTCAAACTAAAAAAGGGGAGGCAGGGACAGAATTGGGAACTGAATCATGGAGGATGAAAAATTTATATACTTTTTGTTTTTTTTTTAATAATTATGGTGACTTCAGCAGTTTCTCCATTTAGGGCATGTTCGGCACCAAGAGGGAACAGGAATGGGCTTAGGAACAACAAATTTTTGAACTGAATTTTACTGTGTGCGTGAGAAAAAAATTCAATCTGAGTGAATTTTTTTTTCCACGCGCGCAATACCACGCCGAACAGGCCCTTAGTAAGCAGCTATTATTACAAAAGATACAACCCACCCTAGATCCTGCCTTTCCCTCCTTTTTTTTAAAACAAAATGGGAAATTTATAAAATGTTCTTCTTTTGTAAAAGTTGAAACCAAATACTTTTGCCTCAAAAAATTTCAGCAAAATATCCTTTGTGAATCCCAAAAGATTATTAATCATTCTTCTCTCCCCTTCTCCTTTCCCTATACATATTTTTTTCTTGCTTTTTTAAATGTAACATAGCTGAAAATATGAAAAACATAATATATTTATATAATTCAATCAAGTTAATAGGACTTACAAGGATATGTCGTTAAAAAAACATTTTAAAAAATTACTTTGTTTAACTGCTATAAAAAAAATTAAATTATAAAATTTTCCCAAAAAAAATTAAATAAGCCAACTAGAAAAAAAAAAAACCCATAAAA
The DNA here is from genome assembly GCA_025461045.1 of Carex parvula. Classification (NCBI taxonomy): domain Eukaryota; kingdom Viridiplantae; phylum Streptophyta; class Magnoliopsida; order Poales; family Cyperaceae; genus Carex; species Carex parvula. The sequence continues at coordinate 454,090 of JAJGRW010000982.1, read as the reverse complement.
GCCTAATCGAAATTATACTCATCCACAAGCAACAATCCAACGAGGTCAATTTGGGTCCGACGTCCATTGGACTCAAAGTGAGTTCGATGGGTTCGATAACCGTCCGATCTAATTTAAGATTCGCGCCCGTAACTTCCGCGTATATTTTAAAAATTTTGCGCACGAATCTTAAAATAGATCGGACGGTCCCAAAACCCATCGGACCCAAGCAGCTCTCCAACCCAACAGGCATGAAACATCTCTGATTCTAACTCAAGTGAGCATCTATGCGGTACTGTAGGAAATAAAATAATTTTCTTACAAATAATCTCAGACAAACTATTTTTTTTTTTTAAACCTATTTACATTATAAGAAGCTGCTTTAAAATTCATACAAATTTAAATTAAACAATCCGAAACTCCGAATCGCTCTTCAGCCTGCCCAGATGTGCCCGGAAAAGGAAGGACAAAATTGTCAAATGTTCTTATCCGAATACGACCCCGTGTTTCCCCTATTTATACCCTGCTCCGCCTCTCCATCTGCATTGACTCATTCACACAATCTATTTTGCTTAGAAACCCAATATCGTTTTCATATTTCATTCGCCATGAATGCTCTAGCTGCAACCAGCCGTAACTTTCGCCAAGCCTCGAGGCTTCTCGGCCTCGATTCAAAACTTGAAAAGAGTCTCCTTATCCCATTTCGAGAGATTAAGGTTAGTAAATTGACGGTGAAAAAAATGGGATTTTTTTTCCAAATTTCTTTGTATGATCGATTGAATTAATTCGATTCTTATATATAGGTTGAATGCACGATACCAAAAGACGATGGGAGTTTGGTTTCTTTCGTTGGATTTAGAGTGCAGCATGACAATGCACGTGGGCCCATGAAAGGAGGCATCAGATATCACCCTGAAGTAAGCCTCTCTTCTCTCTCTCTCTCTACCCTGCTTTGTGATCTTCTCTCTAAAATTTGCTTTTATTCATGTGACTTTTCCCATTTTTTCGATACAAACCCTTCTTTTAACTTGATCTGATCTAAGCTGAATCCCTGAGCAGCTTGGATAATTATCTTTTCTCATCATTAGTGCGTATTTTGTAAGATATTTTAAATTTTATTGGAAAAATTCAAATCCTCGAATAGTGCTCTGGTCACATCTGTAACCAGTTTTCTTCTGATCTTCTCTTCGGTTTATATTTTTATTCAATATTTTACTTATTTTTGCGAGAAATTTTTTTTTTTGGAACTTCTATACACAGTCACAGAGCAACAATATCTTCTTACCTGTTTGGGTACGCACTTTCAAGTTTCAACTTGAAGAAAGTCAATGAATTTTAAAGGGAATTTCATGTATACCCTTCAAAAAATTTAGAATTACCTTTTTTCCTCTAAAATTCATAATATCATTGTTCTTCTAAAATTTCAAAACCACAAATTTACTCAATCTATTATCTTTTCTATTTGAACTTATTTTAAATTTATAAAATATTCATTTTATTTTTTATTAAAAAATAAAAATATGTGGGCATGCTTAAGAGGCTTAAATGTTCGGTCTTCTAATTGGTCAGGTGTGAAAAAAAATGATCCATTTTCTTATTTGTAATGCATACACAAGTAAATGTCTAAATATCATTGTATAAGTGTGAACCATATCTCATCAGAAGCCGGCCAATTAGAAGCATGAATATTTTTCTTACACAAACTACATATTATTATTATTATTTTCTTAATAAATAATAAAGTGGGTACTTTATAAATTTAAAATGAATTTTAATAAGAAAATATAATAAAGTGGGTATATTTGTGACTTTTTGAAATTAAAAGGGTAAATATGATATTATGAAATTCTAGATGGTGGAATACGTAGTTTTGAAGTTTTTGAAGGGTGTTTATGAAATTTTCCCATTTTTTAAATTAGAAACTTAGAAAACGCCAAGAATATTGCAATCAGAAGCCAACTGCTATTTCTCATCCCATAAGTTGGGGTAAAATATTAACGGAGCTATTTTGACTTTACACAACGCATAACTAATTGAGAAAATAAAATGATAAATAACGGATGTGCTGTGTGAAATTAAAATAGCTCTGTCAATATCTTTGTAAATTGCCCCTCTTAAAATAGCTCTGTCAGTGGATGCAGCAATTGAGCTAAAGACCCAAAGCAGCTGGACATATATTGAAACTACAACTCCATATTACTAATTTCTGAATTGTTGCCTGCTGGATTTTCTCAAAAAAAAAAAAAAAGAAGTTTCTGAATTGTTATCATTTTAGATTATTAGCAACCATTAAAAGCAGGGCTACTTGCTTATTTTAAGAAAGATCCAAGTCACAAGACTTGCATCCGCAATCAAAGCAGCCTTCTTTTCACTTTTCATTAATTAATGGAGGCTATGGGTTTTGTTGAGGTAATGCTACCACCTCAAGAAAGTGACAATTCTGAAGAATTGGTAACCAAATGAAAATTGGGTTCTTCTAATTTTTAATTTAGTTCACATTAATTAAGCAGCATATATTAGTTAACAAGCTATTTTCATGGTACAACTACTTTTCAAGCTACTGTTACTATAGTCAGAATTACATTTAATTTTCAGTTTGAATTTGAGTTCACATAAAGCAGCATATATCACTTGACAAACTATTTTCATGGTTAATCTATTCTCACGCAACTGTTACTATTGTCAGAATTTACATTTTTCAAAATCTATTGCCATAATTGAAACTTGTGTGTCTTCACTATTCAATGTTATACCTATTGTTTGACTTACTGTGACTTAAGAATCAAAGTATCAGACCTCAAAGTGAAGAAAACATTTAGGGCATACTGGTAAAATATTTTCTCTCATGCAATGTTGACCTTATTTGTACTAACTCAAGATTGTAATTTTGAAAATTTTAATTGTAAAGGTTGAACTGGACGAAGTAAATGCTTTGGCCCAGCTGATGACATGGAAGACAGCAGTTGCGGCGTTACCGTATGGTGGAGCCAAAGGTGGAATTGGGTGCTCGCCTGGAGATTTAAGCAACAGCGAGTTGGAAAGGCTGACACGTGTGTTCACACAAAAAATCCATGACCTAATCGGGACTCACACCGATATACCGGCTCCTGACATGGGGACCAATGCACAGGTGTCTGTTGTAAATTTCCCAAGTTTTTGGAAATGTATGTCTTCTTATTTCCTGTTATTTAAAATCTAATTTGGTGCTTCTTAAATAGACAATGGCATGGATTCTGGATGAGTATTCGAAGTTCCATGGCCACTCGCCAGCTGTTGTCACTGGAAAACCAATTGTAAGTCAATTTTTGCTGGTACATATTCTGAGCTCTTAGAAACTTACTGTCATTGTCAAATAATTATGAATTAAAAATTTCTCGTTCTTCTTTGAAATTTGGTTTTTAGGAACTTGGCGGCTCGTTAGGTCGAGATGCAGCAACAGGACGAGGTGTAGTGTTCGCAACCGAGTCTTTATTGGCTGAACACGGGAAGTCGATTTCAGGATCAACCTTCGTTATCCAGGTAAACATAATTCGAGCATTTCACATGCCCAATATTTTTTCTAAATTTATATATTATAAAAAAAAGGTGGTTATTGTCTAAGCTCAAACTAACACCTATAATGGTGGCTGTATTACAATCATAAGCTCATTTCTTTGATTTGATTAATAATTGGAAAAAATTCTTTTTATAATAGGGTTTTGGTAATGTGGGTTCATGGGCTGCAAGTATTTTCCATGAAAGAGGTGGCAAGGTCATTGCAATTGGAGATGTCTCAGGCTCGATAAAGAACAATAATGGGATAGATGTACCAGCATTGATCAAGCACAAAAGTGAAGGTGGTACCTTGAAGGATTATCCTGGGGCTGAGGCCATGGATTCAAACGACTTGCTTGTGCACGAGTGTGATGTTCTTCTCCCTTGTGCCCTTGGTGGGGTCCTTAACAGGTATGCTGGTATATATATTCAGTCAAGTTTAGTTTTATTTTTATTTTATTACACTCTTTTTTCTTTATTTTTGAGCTTGGTTCGTGCCTAATTTCATACATAGGAATTGTTAAATGTTCTTTGAAACAAGTTATGTGCAAAGCAGCAGTACGGTGCCACGGGGGACAAACAACAAATATTCATACATGGATCTCCACATTAACTTAGATTTTAGAAGTAATATACTTCAAATATATGTGTTTGATTGATTTTCAGAGTTTTTAAAATGCTATACGTCCAATATATCTTTTTGGTTGATTTTTATTCCAATAGTTGATATTGTTTACTAAATCGTAATTGATCTTTATTTAATATATCTATCAGTGCAAAGTTCGTGATGGCTGTGTGGCACTGTGGGGGTTGATTGCTTAAATATTATTTTCCTTTATCAATGAATGTGTTATGTAACCCTTCTTAGGCGGAATTTCATGTATGCCCCTCAAAACCTCAAAATTACATATTTTCTCCTTTAAATTCATAATATCATATATATCTCTCTAAATATTCAAAACTAACAAATTTACTCAATTTATGTCTTTTCTATGAAACTCCTTTTAAATTTATGAAGTTTCTATTTTATCTTTTATTGAAAAATAAAAATATGTAGTCTGTGTAAGAAAAATTTCTATCTTTTCTACATAGTTTTATTTTTCAATAAAGGATAGAATAGAAACTTTATAAATTTAAAATGAGTTTTAATAGACAATACAATAAATTGAGTAAATTTGTGAGTTTTTTAAATTTAGAGGGGTAAATATGATATTATTATTTTAGAGGAAATACGTAATTTGGAGGTTTTTGAGGGGGTATACATGAAATTCCACCCTTCTTAGAATGGGAAAAAAAAAAAATGAGATTTTGAGATAACATAAACTATAAAGCTAACTTTGTTAAGCTAACCAAACTACTACAGGGAAAATGCTCCACATGTTAAGGCCAAATTTATTATTGAAGCTGCAAACCATCCAACAGACCCTGAAGCTGATGAGGTATTAATATGTTCCAAACTATTAAAAAAATATTTTTTTCAAATACCCAATTATGCTCATGGTTAGTTAATTTTATCTTTTGCAGATTCTAGCCAAGAAAGGAGTTGTTGTATTGCCTGACATTTATGCAAATTCAGGTGGTGTCATTGTTAGTTACTTTGAATGGGTTCAGGTAAATTTAGAAAAATTATCTCTTCTGGTACTTCACTTTATAATGCATTACGCATACTCTCAGGGTAATTTTAATGCTCTTGCTTTGTTTTGTTATTATATCAATTTTAGAACATCCAAGGATTCATGTGGGATGAAGAGAAAGTTAACATGGAGTTGAAGAAGTACATGAACAGCTCCTTCAACAATATCAAGCAAATGTGCAAATCGCACGACTGCAATCTGAGAATGGGTGCTTTTACCCTTGGTGTAAACCGTGTTGCCCGTGCTACCCTCCTGAGGGGATGGGAGGCATAGAAAATGTGTTTGTTCATTTATTTTTACCATGTCACAATAATTTTCTCCATTGATATTTCTTCTTCCTTTACATGTTTCTGTTAGTTTTGTGTAATTCACTCCCCTCAATTTCCTGAGTTCTCCAATAATCATACAATGGCGATGTTTCAATTGATTTAATTTTGTTGGGAGTTCATTTTTTTTTAATATGTATAGGTACTTAATCAGAGTTTGATTGCAATTCAATTATACTGGTAAAACAAAAATGAATCAATACATGTTAAGATGAATTGATGAACTCAGGTCTCTCATAAGACCAACTAAAATGAACCACGAGAGCTACAAGAGAAGTTACAATCTGACTTTATCATAGCTAGCAGTTGACAATTTGGCATACAAGAATAACTATAGTACAAAATTATCCAAATGTAGTGAGTTAACCAGTTTTAAGGTTGCTATTTAGGAACTTATATTGAGCACAATAGAAAGGCCAAACCAACTCCCGCACTAAAAAGGCAAAAATAATAATAATAATGACTCCAAAACTACTAGACACTCCTCCCTTGTCAGAAGGCCAAGTACAAGAGAAAAATTAGAGTACCTAATTCTTGTCAGATGAATTTTCGTCTTGCCAAGTTGCTTGCCACTGTTTATCATAGAAGGTAGATTCTTCGATAAGCTTCTTTATATTCTCTATATCTTCATTCTTTCTCACAAACAATACGCCAACTACTGCTACAAATAGCAAGCTTTTGCAAAAGAAATTTCCCATTTGATCAACAAGACCGGCACCGGTCAGGCTATCCACAAAATAGGCCATGAAAAATCCAATCATGGCAGCACGACCTGCAATTTTAGAAATTTCACAAATAAACTGTTAGGTTCCACACCACAAAAAAATTATGAAAAAGAAAGAAAAATAAACTGATTGTTGATTGGGAGATTTATATACTCGTCACTCAAGTTTTTTTAGTGTTTTGCTAGGTAACAAATTTATTTTCAGATCAACTAACAATATATTTTGCCAAAATGTGCAACATGGCAACTGTTGTTTAACTATATAAATGAGAATTTATTAGTTTTACTGAATTAATTATACTAAAATCATGTGTGATGTTAGAAATAGATAAATAATATAGCTGAAGGTTTTCACTAGCAAGCAATATGTACAAATGAAGGAAACAATTGGTTTCAACAAACCATTTAGAAGCTCTGCTTCAGGGAGATGAAACCGCTTGATCCATTGCCACCATGGGATTATTGAGGTATCGAATACAACCGGTTCATTATTGCTCGATGCCTCTGGGTTATCTTGTAGCCACTTTCTTCTCCTAACCTCTGAAATGGATTAGACAGATAATGCTAGAAGAGATTATTAACCAATCTACCCAAGAAACAAGTGCACAGAGGTCCATTGAAAGATTTTACTCCATCCACAATTTTCTTTTAACATAAATTCTTGAATGAGGCATTTTATCAAACACCTAATGAGCGCCCAAGAGTAAACTTTTTTGAAATAGCATTCAACGAGAAAGTTGGTGCAGTTGCACTTACCGGCATCAATAACGGCATCCCAATCTGTTTTACCCCCTTTCTGAAACTGTTTCAAATCCCAAGTACCCCCCACCCATCTCTCGTCTTTAAATGAGGGCACCTCTGCCTTGACCGAAGTAGTCCCATTCAAGCTCAAAGACTCCGCCTTTTTCGCCCCCTCTTCTTTCTTCTCGGCTACAGCTACAGGAGAAGACTCTCGCTTCTCCTCTGTTGCAATGGAGCTTACACTTCCAGCGCCGTTCTCAGTCGATTTTGCTAGGAAGAGAGATTGATTTCTCTTTTGGATAAAACACAACCAATTTCGGCGTGAGAAATGAGCTCTGTTGAGTGAGGTGGGGAGAGTAGAAGAGAGAGGTGGTGAGAAAGAAGCCATGGTGATAATGCAACAAAAACTACAGAGAAAAGATGGGAATTAAAATAAAACGAGGGAATTTTTATGGCCAAGGATGATGGAGAGGAGAAGAATATTTTGAATAGACTTGGCTCATGTGCATTGAGCAGATAAGAAGAAGGTCGAGTCTTGAGGTGTATGTGGAAAAGGTCTAGGTTGCGTTGCTTTTAAGGATGAAGTGTTTGGTGGAAGGTAGTGATGATGTGGCGCTATGCACTGCCACGACTGGCTGGAGCTGCTTCCCTTGGATGACGAACAGAGAGCGTTGCCTTGCCTAGACCTGTTTTCGGGTCCGGATCCCCTAAAGTAACCCAACTTTTGGGTTTTCGATCGGGACCGTCCGATTCGATTATGTCGCTCGAGATCGTCTCGGGATTCGAATCTGTCATTGAGATTTGTGCGCTCCACTTCGAGATGGATAATCTCAGATTCAAATCGGACGGTTCCGATTTAAAACCCAAAAATTTAGTTACTTCACTGGATCCGACTTTCCTGTTTTTCCGGATCCGTATCTTTCCAGGTACCTGACTCAACACAATTAAAACGGACGGCCCAGGTTTACTCTCAGCCGGTGCTTATTCGGGATGGCGCAGGGGGGCCAGATTATTGGTGCTTTGAGATTCGTGCCAAGTTAAAAAACGGATTCTGAACCGTCCGTTTCAATTGTCCTCAGTCAGGTAACCTGAGGGCATGTGAATTCTGTCTTCCCAGGTGTTTGTGTGCGTAGTCTGTGTCAAAGAACCCAGCCAAAAAACTAAAATAGTTCCCCCGGTCTCTCGGCTATGGATATTGGATATGGAACTCAAAGTAACTCAAATTTTAAGTTTGTATCTGAACTGTACGATAAAGTTTAGGAGCTCTAAGGTTATTAAGGGAATTGACGACTTTTATTTAAAAAAGAATCATCCCATCGGTTTTAATGACGAATTTAATGATTAATTTGATTAGTCGACAAGTCAAGATGTTTATTTTTTATGTTTCTTGAATCGAAGAGGTATGAAAGATAAATTGTTTTGGTGTTCATTTTCTAATATTTTTTTTTTCAGTATCAAGATATTGTGCAATAAATATTCAATTAAAAAAAAATATAAACACTTTGCTCATTGTATAAAGTATAAACAAAGATCGACAAGTTTAAATTTGTTATTTGAAGCTGATAAATTTTTTTAAGGTTAAACTCGCAAATGGAGAGACCAATAAAATGTATTAATCTGGCATGTAAAGTATTCAATAAGATGGATATGAACAATACTTTTGTTATCACATTTTTACTAATATAGATAAGGAATTATGTTAGTTTAACATATAGGAATGAAATAAGAATTATTTCGCACCTATTATACGTATAATAATTTCTAATTATAAACTTGATTGTAGTAGTCAACTTATCTACTAATAATATCAACTATATATCACAATAATTGAAATATCAAAACATTTTCAATAAGACAACAAATTTACTCGATCATCATAGATGTGAATGCATTAGAAGCCACTTCAATAATGTACCGCTGCTTCACCCGGCCCATTAGGTTTCGCTTTTCATTAACGCACGATAAGCAAAAGATTTTCTTTTCCCTAAACTATACAATTGATTTTAGATCGCATGTAACATATATAATCTAGTAATCAGAAATTTCAAGCCACAATATAGGTAGTATTCTTTTGGATCTTCGGAGTTCGGATCAAATATTAAACGATTCGGAGAAGTATATCAACAGCTATACTAGAAAAGAAAGCCAGACTATATCATTATGACATCATGTGTTGAAGAGAAAGAAAAGTAGAAAACCTGTCCCAAACTCGAGAGTAACATAATATCGAATTAAACTTGTGTTAAATTATAAGCCAAGTACAAAAAATTTTAAATTTATACTCAATTCAGGCTTAAGATAAATACAGCATTGGCAAAAGAAGTAACAACACGTTACCGGTAGATGAGCTGACAAGCAGACCCGGGGAATTATTAGCGGTGCTCTGTCACATTTTCTCTGAATGCTCAGCAATCTATACTTACAAGCTAAACTCAACAAATTTCCAACTAAATAGTTTTATTAGCAAATTATTTTATGACACCGTCACAGTACTAAGACTTCTCTAGAATCAACAGAAAACTCTATATACATTGTAAGACAATACTGAAATCGACAACAACTTCCTATTGCAAAGAATTCTAGTCAAACGGATCTATCCGAGGGTCATGCTCACTAGCCATGGCCATTCCTGTGCAGAGGCATGTCGGGCACATCACCTGCACATTACATACAACATATCGATAGTAAGATGAGAAAGGACTACCATATACCCAGATGCCAAATCACATTATTTAGGCAACTAACATCATTTCTAGGACGTGTGCAACAAAACTCAATTATTTAACATCGTTCATATGCCAATCTAAAAATCTGAATATTAATTTGAATGACACCCAACCATTTTGGAGGTATTTGGAAATCCATGCGAGCAATAAAAGTCAATGGAAATGAGACTAAAAGTTGCACAATTACACTCACAATATAGCTCACCCTTTCTAGCAAATCCAGTGAGGACAAAATTCTCAAAACACAACGAAATAATACTTTTTCCATTATCCTACTCAAACAAAAGGCACATGGATTTTCTTTGCAAATGTAAAAAATTACTTGATATAACTGTCAGAAGTTTCACCCTACAATGCTTAGTACTTTATTGTTTATTTTGCTATATGTTGACAATTAACTCTATTTTAAAACAGACAACAACAAATGTGTCAAAAGTTTGTCGAATCCAAAACTACAACTATTGATATTTCCTTTATCATGTAGATAAATATAAGGTTTGGTGATCTAAGAATTGTTAGGCCACCAATCAAATTTCAATATAACTAAATTACTAATTTTCAAATTGTTCAGTGGGTAGCCAACAGCTTTCAAATTGCACCAATTCTGACAAAAGGCCTATATAAATCACAGAGAAGGCATCTATAATTTAAAACTAATTTTTTGTCATGTTGGTTGCCACAACTTCTCAAGCATGCATGTTGTCAATATAACCTAGCCCTCAACTAATTGAGGTATCGAGGTATAAGAAGTGTTCAGTGTTAATTCCTGTCAAGAGCTAAAGATAA
>JAJGRW010000982.1:411333-437337 GCA_025461045.1 Carex parvula | reverse complement strand
CTAAATATAATACTTAATAAATAATATTCTAAAATATGAGGCTAAATTTTATTTAAATGTAAAGGTAAAAAATAAAAAAAAATTATTATGAAAATTAAAATTAAAAATTTAGAAATATGAAAAAATTATGCCTGTGAGAGGAGCAAAAGTGAAATCAAGTTAATAGGACTTACAAGGACATTTTGTTAAAAAAAACATTTTAAAAAATTACTTTGTTTCAACTGCTATAAAAAAAATTAAATTATAAAATTTTCCCAAAAAAAATTAAATAGGCCAACTAAAAAATAAAAAAACCCATAAAAGCCTAATCGAAATTATACTCGTCCACAAGCAACAACCCAACGAGGTCAATTTGGGTCCGATGCCCATCGGACTCAAAGTGAGTTCGATGGATTCGATGACCGTCCGATCTGATTCGCGTCCGTAACTTCCGCGTATGCTTTAAAAATTTTTATCAATATACCAAGTTGTCGGCAATTGCCGCCAACCATCAAAAAAAAAAACTTCCGCGTATGCTTTAAAATTTGTGCACACGAATCTTAAAGTAGATCGGACGATCCCGAAACCCATCGGACCCAAATTTGAGTCCAATGGGCATCGGACCCAAGCAGCTCTCCACCCAACAGACATGAAACATCTCTAATTCTAACTCAAGTGAGCATCTATGCGGCACTGTAGGAAATAAAATAATTTTCTTACAAATAATCTCAGCAAACTATTTTTTTTTTTAAACCTATTTACATTATAAGAAGCTGCTTTAAAATTCATACAAATTTAAATTAAACAATCCGAAACTCCGAATCGCTCTTCAGCCTGCCCAGATGTGCCCGGAAAAGGAAGGACAAAATTGTCAAATGTTCTTATCCGAATACGACCCCGTGTTTCCCCTATTTATACCCTGCTCCGCCTCTTCATCTGCATTGACTCATTCACACAATCTATTTTGCTTAGAAACCCAATATCGTTTTCATATTTCATTCGCCATGAATGCTCTAGCTGCAACCAGCCGTAACTTTCGCCAAGCCTCGAGGCTTCTCGGCCTCGATTCAAAACTTGAAAAGAGTCTCCTTATCCCATTTCGAGAGATTAAAGCTAGTAAATTGACGGTGAAAAAAATGGGATTTTTTTCCAAATTTCTTTGTATGATCGATTGAATTAATTCGATTCTTATATATAGGTTGAATGCACGATACCAAAAGACGATGGGAGTTTGGTTTCTTTCGTTGGATTTAGAGTGCAGCATGACAATGCACGTGGGCCCATGAAAGGAGGCATCAGATATCACCCTGAAGTAAGCCTCTCTCTACCCTGCTTTGTGATCTTCTCTCTAAAATTTGCTTTTATTCATGTGACTTTTCCCATTTTTTCGATACAAACTTCTTTTAACTTGATCTGATCTAAGCTGAATCCCTGAGCAGCTTGGATAATTATCTTTTCTCATCATTAGTGCGTATTTTGTAAGATATTTTAAATTTTATTGGAAAAATTCAAATCCTCGAATAGTGCTCTGGTCACATCTGTAACCAGTTTTCTTCTGATCTTCTCTTCGGTTTATATTTTTATTCAATATTTTACTTATTTTTGCGAGAAAAAAAAAATTTGAAACTTCTATACACAGTCACAGAGCAACAATATCTTCTTATCTTGTTTGGGTATATTTTGAATCTTACGCACTTTCAACTTGAAGAAAGTCAATGAAATTTAAAGGGAAATTTCATGTATACCCTTCAAAAAATTTAGAATTACGTTTTTTCCTCTAAAATTCATAATATCATATTATTCTTCTAAAATTTCAAAATCCACAAATTTACTCAATCTATTATCTTTTCTATTTGAACTTATTTTAAATTTATAAAATATTCATTTTATTTTTTATTAAAAAATAAAAATATGTGGCATACTTAAGAGGCTTAAATGTTTGATCTTCTAATTGATCAGGTGCGAAAAAAATGATCTATTTTCTTATTTGTGATGCATACACAAGTATATGTCTAAATGTCATTGTATATGTGTGAACCATATCTCATCGGAAGCCGACCAATTAGAAGCATGAATATTTTTCTTACACAAACTACATATTATTATTATTTTCTTAATAAATAATAAAGTGGGTACTTTATAAATTTAAAATGAATTTTAATAAGAAAATATAATAAAGTGGGTATATTTGTGACTTTTTGAAATTAGAAGGGTAAATATGATATTATGAAATTCTAGATGGTGGAATACGTAGTTTTGAAGTTTTTGAAGGGTGTATATGAAATTTTCCCATTTTTTAAATTAGAAACTTAGAAAACGCCAAGAATATTGCAATCAGAAGCCAACTGCTATTTCTCATCCCATAAATTGGGGTATATTAACGGAGCTATTTTGACTTTACACAACGCATAACTAATTTAGAAAATAAAATGATAAATAACGGATGTGCTGTGTGAAATTAAAATAGCTCTGTTAATATCTTTGTAAATTGCCCCTCTTAAAATATGCTATATAATATTTCTCTTTACGCTGTCAGTGGATGCAGCAATTGAGCTAAAGACCCAAAGCAGCTGGACATATATTGAAACTACAACTCCATATTACTAATTTCTGAATTGTTGCCTGCGGGATTTTCTAAAAAAATAAAAAAAAGAAGTTTCTGAATTGTTATCATTTTAGATTATTAGCAACCATTAAAAGAAGGGCTACTTGCTTATTTTAAGAAAGATCCAAGTCACATGACTTGCATCCGCAATCAAAGCAGCCATCTTTTCACTTTTCATTAATTAATGGAGGCTATGGGTTTTGTTGAGGTAATGCTACCACCTCAAGAAAGTGACAATTCTGAAGAATTGGTAACCAAATGAAAATTGGGTTCTTCTAAATTTTAATTTAGTTCACATTAATTAAGCAGCATATATTAGTTAACAAGCTATTTTCATGGTACAACTACTTTTCAAGCTACTGTTACTATTGTCAGAATTTACATTTTTCAAAATCTATCGCCATAGTTTAAACTTGTGTGTCTTCATTATTCAATGTTATACCTATTGTTTGACTTACTGTGACTTAAGAATCAAAGTATCAGACCTCAAGTGAAGAAAACATTTAGGGCATACTGGTAAAATATTTTCTCTCATGTAATGTTGACCTTATTTGTACTAACTCAAGATTGTAATTTTGAAAATTTTAATTGTAAAGGTTGAACTGGACGAAGTAAATGCTTTGGCCCAGCTGATGACATGGAAGACAGCAGTTGCGGCGTTACCGTATGGTGGAGCCAAAGGTGGAATTGGGTGCTCGCCTGGAGATTTAAGCAACAGCGAGTTGGAAAGGCTGACACGTGTGTTCACACAAAAAATCCATGACCTAATCGGGACTCACACCGATATACCGGCTCCTGACATGGGGACCAATGCACAGGTGTCTGTTGTAAATTTCCCAAGTTTTTGGAAATGTATGTCTTCTTATTTCCTGTTATTTAAAATCTAATTTGGTGCTTCTTAAATAGACAATGGCATGGATTCTGGATGAGTATTCGAAGTTCCATGGCCACTCGCCAGCTGTTGTCACTGGAAAACCAATTGTAAGTCAATTTTTGCTGGTACATATTCTGAGCTCTTAGAAACTTACTGTCATTGTCAAATAATTATTGAATTAAAAATTTCTCGTTCTTCTTTGAAATTTGGTTTTTAGGAACTTGGCGGCTCGTTAGGTCGAGATGCAGCAACAGGACGAGGTGTAGTGTTCGCAACCGAGTCTTTATTGGCTGAACACGGGAAGTCGATTTCAGGATCAACCTTCGTTATCCAGGTAAACATAATTCGAGCATTTCACATGCCCAATATTTTTTCTAAATATATATATTATAAAAAAAAAGGTGGTTATTGTCTAAGCTCAAACTAACACCTATAATGGCTGTATTACAATCATAAGCTCATTTCTTTGATTTGATTAATAATTGGAAAAAAATTCTTTTTATAATAGGGTTTTGGTAATGTGGGTTCATGGGCTGCAAGTATTTTCCATGAAAGAGGTGGCAAGGTCATTGCAATTGGAGATGTCTCAGGCTCGATAAAGAACAATAATGGGATAGATGTACCAGCATTGATCAAGCACAAAAGTGAAGGTGGTACCTTGAAGGATTATCCTGGGGCTGAGGCCATGGATTCAAACGACTTGCTTGTGCACGAGTGTGATGTTCTTCTCCCTTGTGCCCTTGGTGGGGTCCTTAACAGGTATGCTGGTATATATATTCAGTCAAGTTTAGTTTTATTTTTATTTTATTACACTCTTTTTTCTTTATTTTTGAGCTTGGTTCGTGCCTAATTTCATACATAGGAATTGTTAAATGTTCTTTGAAACAAGTTATGTGCAAAGCAGCAGTACGGTGCCACGGGGGACAAACAACAAATATTCATACATGGATCTCCAAATTAACTTAGATTTTAGAAGTAATATACTTCAAAAATAGTAATATACTTCAAAAATATGTGTATGATTGATTTTCAGAGTTTTTAAAATGCTATACATCCAATATATCTCTTTGGTTGATTTTTATTCCAATAGTTGATATTGTTTACTAAATCGTAATTGATCTTTATTTAATATATCTATCAGTGCAAAGTTCGTGATAGCTGTGTGGCAGTGTGGGGGTTGATTGCTTAAATATTATTTTCCTTTATCAATGAATGTGTTATGTAACCCTTCTTAGGCGGAATTTCATGTATGCCCCTCAAAACCTCAAAATTACATATTTTCTCCTTTAAATTCATAATATCATATATATCTCTCTAAATATTCAAAACTAACAAATTTACTCAATTTATGTCTTTTCTATGAAACTCCTTTTAAATTTATGAAGTTTCTATTTTATCTTTTATTGAAAAATAAAAATATGTAGTCTGTGTAAGAAAAATTTCTATCTTTTCTACATAGTTTTATTTTTCAATAAAGGATAGAATAGAAACTTTATAAATTTAAAATGAGTTTTAATAGACAATACAATAAATTGAGTAAATTTGTGAGTTTTTTAAATTTAGAGGGGTAAATATGATATTATTAATTTTAGAGGAAATACGTAATTTGGAGGTTTTGAGGGGGTATACATGACATTCCACCCTTCTTAGAATGGGAAAAAAAAATGAGATTTTGAGATAACATAAACTATAAAGCTAACTTTGTTAAGCTAACCAAACTACTACAGGGAAAATGCTCCACATGTTAAGGCCAAATTTATTATTGAAGCTGCAAACCATCCAACAGACCCTGAAGCTGATGAGGTACTAATATGTTCCAAACTATTAAAAAAATATTTTTTTTCAAATACCCAATTATGCTCATGGTTAGTTAATTTTATCTTTTGCAGATTCTAGCCAAGAAAGGAGTTGTTGTATTGCCTGACATTTATGCAAATTCAGGTGGTGTCATTGTCAGTTACTTTGAATGGGTTCAGGTAAATTTAGAAAAATTATCTCTTCTGGTACTTCACTTTATAATGCATTATGCATACTCTCAGGGTAATTTTAATGCTCTTGCTTTGTTTTGTTATTATATCAATTTTAGAACATCCAAGGATTCATGTGGGATGAAGAGAAAGTTAACATGGAGTTGAAGAAGTACATGAACAGCTCCTTCAACAATATCAAGCAAATGTGCAAATCGCACGACTGCAATCTGAGAATGGGTGCTTTTACCCTTGGTGTAAACCGTGTTGCCCGTGCTACCCTCCTGAGGGGATGGGAGGCATAGAAAATGTGTTTGTTCATTTATTTTTACCATGTCACAATAATTTTCTCCATTGATATTTCTTCTTCCTTTTATGTGTTTCTGTTAGTTTTCTGTAATTCACTCCCCTCAATTTCCTGAGTTCTCCAATAATCATACAATGGCGATGTTTCAATTGATTTGATTTTGTTGGAGTTCATTTTTTTTTTAACATGTATAGGTACTTAATCAGAGTTTGATTGCAATTCGATTATACTGGTAAAAAAAAAATGAAATCAATACATGTTAAGATGAATTGATGAACTCAGGTCTCTCATAAGACCAACTAAAATGAACCACGAGAGCTACAAGAGAAGTTACAATCTGACTTTATCATAGCTAGCAGTTGACAATTTGGCATACAAGAATAACTATAGTACAAAATTATCCAAATGTAGTGAGTTAACCAGTTTTAAGGTTGCTATTTAGGAACTTATATTGAGCACAATAGAAAGGCCAAACCAACTCCTGCACTAAAAAGGCAAAAATAATAATAAAAATAATAATAATAATGACTCCAAAACTACTAGACACTCCTCCCTTGTCAGAAGGCCAAGTACAAGAGAAAAATTAGAGTACCTAATTCTTGTCAGATGAATTTTCGTCTTGCCAAGTTGCTTGCCACTGTTTATCATAGAAGGTAGATTCTTCGATAAGCTTCTTTATATTCTCTATATCTTCATTCTTTCTCACAAACAATACGCCAACTACTGCTACAAATAGCAAGCTTTTGCAAAAGAAATTTCCCATTTGATCAACAAGACCGGCACCGGTCAGGCTATCCACAAAATAGGCCATGAAAAATCCAATCATGGCAGCACGACCTGCAATTTTAGAAATTTCACAAATAAACTGTTAGGTTCCACACCACAAAAAAATCACGAAAAAGAAAGAAAAATAAACTGATTGTTGATTGGGAGATTTATATACTCGTCACACAAGTTTTTTTAGTGTTTTGCTAGGTAACAAATTTATTTTCAGATCAACTAACAATATATTTTGCCAAAATGTGCAACATGGCAACTGTTGTTTAGCTATATAAATGAGAATTTATTAGTTTTACTGAATTAATTATACTAAAATTATGTGTGATGTTAGAAATAGATAAATAATATAGCTGAAGGTTTTCACTAGCAAGCATTATGTACAAATGAAGGAAACAATTGGTTTCAACAAACCATTTAGAAGCTCTGCTTCAGGGAGATGAAACCGCTTGATCCATTGCCACCATGGGATTATTGAGGTATCGAATACAACCGGTTCATTATTGCTCGATGCCTCTGGGTTATCTTGTAGCCACTTTCTTCTCCTAACCTCTGAAATGGATTAGACAGATAATGCTAGAAGAGATTATTAACCAATCTACCCAAGAAACAAGTGCACAGAGGTCCATTGAAAGATTTTACTCCACCCACAATTTTATTTGAACATAAATTCTTGAATGAGGCATTTGATCAAACACCTAATGAGCGCCCAAGAGTAAACTTTTTTGAAATAGCATTCAACGAGAAAGTTGGTGCAGTTGCACTTACCGGCATCAATAACGGCATCCCAATCTGTTTTACCCCCTTTCTGAAACTGTTTCAAATCCCAAGTACCCCCCACCCATCTCTCGTCTTTAAATGAGGGCACCTCTGCCTTGACCGAAGTAGTCCCATTCAAGCTCAAAGACTCCGCCCTTTTCGCCCCCTCTTCTTTCTTCTCGACTACAGCTACAGGCGAAGACTCTCGCTTCTCCTCTGTTGCAATGGAGCTTACACTTCCAGCGCCGTTCTCAGTCGATTTTGCTAGGAAGAGAGATTGATTTCTCTTTTGGATAAAACACAACCAATTTCGGCGTGAGAAATGAGCTCTGTTGAGTGAGGTGGGGAGAGTAGAAGAGAGAGGTGGTGAGAAAGAAGCCATGGTGATAATGCAACAAAAACTACAGAGAAAAGATAGGAATTAAAATAAAACGAGGGAATTTTTATGGCTATGGATGATGGAGAGGAGAAGAATATTTTGAATAGACTTGGCTCATGTGCATTGAGCAGATAAGAAGAAGGTCGAGTCTTGAGGTGTATGTGGAAAAGGTCTAGGTTGCGTTGCTTTTAAGGATGAAGTGTTTGGTGGAAGGTAGTGATGATGTGGCGCTATGCACTGCCACGACTGGCTGGAGCTGCTTCCCTTGGATGACGAACCCGTGATTTTTATTTTTACCCAAAAAAAAATATATTTTAATATAAATAACCAGGTTTTTAAAATATTTTTATTTTTACCCAAAACGCTAGGAATATTGGCGTTCCGAATTAAAAATTCGGAACGCTAATATTCCTAGCGTTCCGAATTAAAAATTCGGACCGCTAATATTTCTAGCGTTCCGAATTTTTAATTCGGAACGAACCGCCCCGTGATCCCTCTCTTCTTCTCTCTTGCGACAAACGAACCGCTCTCTCTCTCTCTCTTTGGTTTTTGTTCCGCCGATCACCTCTCTGCCTCTCTTCTTCCCGATCCCCCGATCTCACCTCCGATCCTCTGCCACCCTCTCATTTGCCGATCCTCTCTTCTTTGCTGTTGTGCTGTGATTGTTGGGTGCTGCGATTTTTACTGTGGTGCTGTGATTTGGCTTTGGTGCTGCGATTTTGCTGTTATACTTGCGATTTGTGCTGTTGTGCTTGTGTTGCTGGTGCTGTTGGTGCCGACTTATACTTGCGATTTGTGCTGTTGTGCTGGTGCTGTTGGCTTTGGTGCTGTTGATCCTCGGGTAACCCTATAAACTCCCTAATTTTTGGTTTTCGGCCTTGTGGCTGGTGGCTGGTGGCTGCTGCCTTGACCTGTGCCTTGTGCCTTTTGCTTGTTATTTGGCTGATTGCCTTGACCTGTGACCTTCGGGCCTGTTTGCTATGACTGGTTGTGACTTGTGGCCATCGTGCCTTGTGGGATTGTGAATTGATTCGGTTGCTGTACCAATCCCTTGTTGTTGACTGTTGCTTTGATTTTGTTGATGTACTGGCTTTGCCTTGCCTTTTCGTTAGCATGGCTGTTTCCTTTTGCTTGTTGGGGAGGTTAGAAGGTGCTGTACCAGTTGGTACAGCCCAGTGATACTGATGGTACCAAATCTGAAATTGACATGGATATCGTTATGATATTTTGAAAGTTGAGGTGCTATCATGTAAATTTTAAGCCTTGCGTAATTTATTTTAAATTAGAGGCCTAAGTGAGAATGTGGAACTTGACTTGTTGGAATATGAATTGTTTAATCGGGCTTTGGAAATCCTCGGAATATGCGAGGTCCGATTAAATGATTAAAAGAGACGGATTTAAAAAGGACGGCTTTTAAAATTTAGGTTTTAATAAAGTAACCGAATAAAACCGGATGCTTATGTAAACTTAAATTAATTCGGGAGATGATTATACCGTCCGGGTCTTGATGCCTCAGTGAGAGTTCATAACATAATTTGAACAGATACTATACAACCCTATATGGACACCTGTATGATCCCGAAACACACCCAATAAAAATATTTCAACACATGTAGATTAATTAGGATTTTAATTAATTAAAGTTGAGTAGTTAGGATTTTTAAATGTTAAGCACATATTAGATTAAATTAAATAAGTAGATAATCACATATTATGTTATATTTATAAGTTATTGACTTGTACAAATTATTAGAGTAAATTCGTAAAACTTTAGAAATATTCTAACTAAATAATTAACACTTACAAATTTCGTACTTAAGATCTAAAATTACTTGTAGCTTAATTACTTGTAGCTTAATTAACACTTACATATTATGTTATATTTATATTGTGCCTTTTGCTTGTTATTTGGCTATTGGTGCTTTCTGGTTTTATAGCTTCATATGGCTTGCGGCTGATGCTGATCTGTGGCCTTCGTGTCATTTGTGAATAATTGAATAGGCATGTATAGTGTGAATAATTGAATAGGCCTTCGTGCCATTTGTGAATAATCTGCTGGAGGAGTATAGTGTGTACTGGTATAGGCATGTATCAGCTAGTATTTTCTGTGAATAATTGAATTTTCTGTGTAAACTTAGAATTTTCTGTGTAAACTGAAGTAGGTTAATACTGCTTAGTGAATGAAATATAGTCATCTGTGAGACTATGTAGTAGGTCAAAACTGCTATGTGATTGAATTTAATCTTGGTGTGTGATTGGATATTCAAATACAAAATTAAATTGTTCATGGAATATATATAGCTCTGTTTATGTTCTTATCATGATCGAATGTTTATTTTCTTGTTATTAGAAATAGTAAGTATGACTGTGTTTGATATTAAAATACAAAAATTGTTCAAGGAATATATAACTTTGTTATATTTTGAGCATGAATGTTTATTTCTCTTGCTATTAGAAATAGTAAGTATGACCTTGTTTCATATTCGATTACAAAAATTGTTCAAATTGTATGTTAGCTGTATCGTTTGAAAATATTGTCTATTTTTCTTCTTTGATTTAAAGCGTGAGAGAAGGAAGACGCAAATTGTAGTGCAAAGAGAAAGCAATTCAAAATATATATGTTTGCGCAGGTATAATTCAAATTATTTTAAATATATTAGGCTGGAAAAATCATACAATTGTATAAAATATTATTATATAATACGAGCTTATTTAGCGAAATTGTAGAAAATATTATTATATAGTATGAGCTTATTTTTGTTCTTTACTTCTATTTTAAAAAAAAAACTATATCTATAGTTCCAAGGTTAATATGTACTATATGTATCATCAAATTTGTGTGATTAAACAAATTATACTCTCAACAAATAAATGAGTTATTTTTGCTGGTTGTATATTTGAAAGTTTATTTTGCATTAATTTGTATGAAATGAAATTAGTTTGCATTAACTGATTTCATACATTTCTAATGGAAATCTTATCTTTAAAAAATATTTGGTCAGTTTACTGATTTCAATTGTGAACAGTTGTGAATAGTCGTATATGAACAGTAAATGTGAACAGTAAATACGTATGTGAACAGTAAATACGTATGAGAACAGTAAATGTGAACAGTAAATACGTATGTGAACAGTATGTGAACAGTAAATACGTATGTGAACAGTAAATGTGAACAGTATGTGAACAGTAAATACGTATGTGAACAGTATTGTGCAGTAAATACGTATGTATTAACAGTAAATACGTATGTGAACAGTAAATACGTATGTGAACAGTATTGTACAGTATGGGAACAGTAAATACGTATGTGAACAGTATTGTACAGTAAATACGTACGTATTAACAGTAAATACGTATGTGAACAGTAAATACGTATGTGAACAGTATTGTACAGTATGTGTACAGTAAATACGTATGTATTAACAGTAAATACGTATGTAAAAAAAATTACCTGACGACTTCTCCGTCTCCTCCTCCTCCTCTTCCTTCAGCTCCCCTCCCTTCCTCTCCCTCTTCCTCTTCCTTCCTCTCCCTCTTCCTTCCTCTCCCTCTTCTTCTCACTCTTTTTTTTTTCACTTCTTCTCTCCACGCATGCTGTTATATAAGTTTTCAAAAAAAAAACAGAGATTCGGAACGCTAATATTCCTAGCGTTCCGAATTAAAAATTCGGAACGCTAGGAATATCAGCGTTCCGAATTAAAAATTCGGAACGCTAGGAATATTAGCGGTCCGAATTTTTAATTCGGAACGCTAGGAATATTAGCGGTCCGAATTTTTAATTCGGAACGCTAGGAATATTAGCGTTCCGAATTTTTAATTCGGAACGCCGATATTCCTAGCGTTTTGGGTAAAAATAAAAATATTTTAAAAACCTGGTTATTTATATTAAATTATATTTTTTTTTGGGTAAAAATAAAAATCACGGATGACGAACAGAGAGCGTTGCCTTGCCTAGACCTGTTTTCGGGTCCGGATCCCCTAAAGTAACCCAACTTTCGATCGGGACCGTCCGATTCGATTATGTCGCTCGAGATCGTCTCGGGATTCGAATCTGTCATTGAGATTTGTGCGCTCCACTTCGAGATGGATGATCTCAGATTCAAATCGGACGGTTCCGATTTAAAACCCAAAAATTTAGTTACTTCACTGGATCCGACTTCCCTGTTTTTCCGGATCCGTATCTTTCCAGGTACCTGACTCAACACAATTAAAACGGACGGCCCAGGTTTACTCTCAGCCGGTGCTTATTCGGGATGGCGCAGGGGGGCCAGATTATTGGTGCTTTGAGATTCGTGCCAAGTTAAAAAACGGATTCTGAACCGTCCGTTTCAATTGTCCTCAGTCAGGTAACCTGAGGGCATGTGAATTCTGTCTTCCCAGGTGTTTGTGTGCGTAGTCTGTGTCAAAGAACCCAGCCAAAAAACTAAAATAGTTCCCCCGGTCTCTCGGCTATGGATATGGAACTCAAAGTAACTCAAATTTTAAGTTTGTATCTGAACTGTACGATAAAGTTTAGGAGCTCTAAGGTTATTAAGGGAATTGACGACTTTTATTTAAAAAAGAATCATCCCATCGGTTTTAATGACGAATTTAATGATTAATTTGATTAGTCGACAAGTCAAGATGTTTATTTTTTATGTTTCTTGAATCGAAGAGGTATGAAAGATAAATTGTTTTGGTGTTCATTTTCTAATATTTTTTTTTCAGTATCAAGATATTGTGCAATAAATATTCAAGTAAAAAAAAATATAAACACTTTGCTCATTGTATAAAGTATAAACAAAGATCGACAAGTTTAAATTTGTTATTTGAAGCTGATAAATTTTTTTAAGGTTAAACTCGCAAATGGAGAGACCAATAAAATGTATTAATCTGGCATGTAAAGTATTCAATAAGATGGATATGAACAATACTTGTGTTATCTTATTTGTACTAATATAGATAAGGAATTATGTTAGTTTAACATATAGGAATAAAATAAGAATTATTTCGCACCTATTATACGTATAATAATTTCTAATTATAAACTTGATTGTAGTAGTCAACTTATCTACTAATAATATCAACTATATATCCCAATAATTTGAAATATCAAAACATTTTCAATAAGACAACAAATTTACTCAATCATCATAGATGTGAATGCATTAGAAGCCACTTCAATGATGTACCGCTGTTTCACCCGGCCTATTAGATTTGGCAAATAAGATCCGAATGTATTATCAGTTGTTTACCTTCACCCGGCCCATTAGATTTAGCTTTTCATTAACGCACGATAAGCAAAAGATTTTCTTTTCTAACTATACAATTTATTTTAAATCGCATGTAACATATATAATCTAGTAATCAGAAATTTCAAGCCACAATATAGTATTCTTTTGGATCTTCGGAGTTCGGATCAAATATTAAACGATTCGGAGAAGTATATCAACAGCCAGACTATATCATTATGACATCATGTGTTGAAGAGAAAGAAAAGTAATAACATAATATTGAATTAAACTTGTGTTAAATTATAAACCAAGTACAAAATTTTAAATGTATACACAATTCACGCTTAAGATAAATACAGCATGGGCAAAAGAAGTAACAACACGTTTTCTCTACATGCTCAGCAATTTATACTTTCAAGCTAAACTCAACAAATTTCCAACTAAATAGTTTTATTAGCGAATTATTTTATGACACCGTCACAGTACTAAGACTTCTCTAGAATCAACAGAAAACTCTATATACATTGTAAGACAATACTGAAATCGACAACAACTTCCTATTGCAAGAATTCTAGTCAAACGGATCTATCCGAGGGTCATGCTCACTAGCCATGGCCATTCCTGTGCAGAGGCATGTCGGGCACATCACCTGCACATTACATACAACATATCGATAGTAAGATGAGAAGGGACTACCATATACCCAGATGCCAAATCACATTATTTAGGCAACTAAAATCATTTCTAGGACGTGTGCAACAAAACTCAATTATTTAACATAGTTCATAAGCCAATCTAAAAATCTGAATATTAATATGAATGACACCCAACCATTTTGGAGGTATTTAGAAATCCATGCGAGCAATAAAAGTCAATGGAAATGGACTAAAAGTTGCACAATTACACTCACAAAATAGCTCACCCTTTCTAGCAAATCCAGTGAGGACAAAATTCTCAAAACACAACGAAATACTACTTTTTCCATTATCCTACTCAAACAAAAAGCACATGGATTTTCTTTGCAAATGTAAAAAATTACTTGATATAACTGTCAGAAGTTTCACCCTACAATGCTTAGTACTTTATTGTTTATTTTGCTATATGTTGACAATTAACTCTATTTTAAAACAGACAACAACAAATGTCAAAAGTTTGTCGAATCCAAAACTACAACTATTGATATTTCCTTTATCATGTAGATAAATATCAGGTTTGGTGTACTGAGAATTGTAAGGCCACCAATCAAATTTCAATATAACTATTACTAATTTTCAAATTGTTCGGTGGGTAGCCAACAGCTTTCAAATTGCACCAATTCTGACAAACGGCCTATATAAATCACAGAGAAGGCATCTATAATTTTAAACTAATTTTTTTGTCATGTTGGTTGCCACAACTTCTCAAGCATGCATGTTGTCAATATAACCTAGCCCTCAACTTAATTGAGGTATCGAGGTATAAGAAGTGTTCAGTGTTAATTCCTGTCAAGAGCTAAACAGATAATAAAATAAATAATTAAGTGTCACCAGTTGTCAGAAATGCATTTAAAAAAATGATAATTTGACTAAAAAAAAAATAAAGAATTAAGGCCAGGTTGATCAATCTTACGACACGCGTAATAATTAAGAAATGATTGTTGACCATGGGCTCTGATTGTTCATCTCTTTTTCAAAATTGGGTGTGGAAATATCAATACCCAACGTAGCTATCAAAATCTATATTCTACGTATATGGATAATCTACATTTAATAGAAGTTAATTTATATACTACTGGATTAAATCTGAAAGTATTTAGGATTAACTCTGTCTAGACAGAGACTGAAAATAAATGAGTGCAAATATCAGTTTTCAAATGCAAATAAGGGTAAGCCATACTGTGCGCTCAGGGATAAAAAAAAACATATATATACAAATTAAAAGATGATACAACTTTTGAATCTGACAACCGCATACACAAAAAAAAACACCCAAAAGGATGTTTGAATTACAATATGTATCCAGTGTCAAATTAGAGTCTCAGCTATTTTTTTTTTCTTTTATTGAGTCAAATTCTCATTTGACATAATATGTATCCGGTGTCTCTAATTATGAGAGAGAGGGATATATAACAATCAACTCATTTGACAACCGTGACAGCCGTTGAATTGGAAACTAAAATTTTAAACATGTTTCTTATCAATTAATTATATCATGTGTCACATTTGGTGGAATTAGAAATTCATACAATCACCACTAAGGCCGATAAAACAGAGCCATTAATCCGAATCATTATAATGATGAGTAATTTGAAAAGTTGAGGCAGGGCCAATCTAAATTCGTAGAGAACATATCTATACCTTTTTTTTAATTTTGATAAATTAATTATCAGTTTTCACAGTTTCTGAATGACTTTGTTGTCAACGTATTTATCCCTTAAATGGTAATTATATGAAAAGAAGGAGAAATTAAATCATACTTTGCCAGCTCCAGAACAGTTGGGGCATCTCTCGGTCCGTGGAGCAGATAAAGGTTGAGTACCGTTGCTAGTGGTCGAAGCTGGCTCTGCCAATACAAGTGCTCCTGTGCTCGAACAACGGGCACATGCCAAATACCCTGCATACATCATAGGAAACCTTTCAGATACTTCCAGGAGGCAATGCAAATGAATTATATTCAAGTAATGGCAGAGGCGGATCCATGTATAGTGAATAGGGGATAGTTGACCCCTATTCATTTTCAAAAAATTTGTACTTATGCATGATACTCTATATAGTTTAGAGTAAAATGCTATGGGTACTGTAAAATTGACTCTCATACGCAGCATGAAAATTTTATATGATTGATCCCCATTCACATTTGACCCCCATAGCTTGAAAGTCTAGCTCTGCCCTGAGTAATGGCACACCCTCACTATCCTAACCAAAAATTGAAATAGAAGACCCTGCCAATTTGGATACCTGCTGAATCTAGTTTATGCCACATTTCGATTCCAAAATCATGGGATTTACTTACTATACCGTTCACGAAAAAAATAACTAGGTTAGGTTTTCCTGAAGCTTTTCTTTGTTTTAAAATTTAATTTGGGGATTGATAAAATATTTACTAAGGATTTTCACTTCTAACCTACGGGCCAAAGATGCAACAAAAAATAGAACCAAAAAAAAAATGATCACTACCCAGTGGTAATATTCTCCATGTATATGCTGACTGGATTCATACCATACCAGCATGTGCTGGCAGTAATACGGTACCACCAGCGTGATAATACATGACTTACCAGTTCCAAGGCAGTATTTGCATCTTTTGTGCTCCTGTTGCTTGACATTATTAATCTCAACAACCATCAATGCCGATATTACCCCTACAGCACCCCCAGAGAAAGAAGCCACTATCGGATCCACCTGACTGTCGAGTTCATATTAAAAGAAATTAGCAAAAAGAAAAAAAATAGAGTGCTTCAGATACCTACTGATGCAACTAACTTAGATGGGATTTTGACATGTTTTACAAGAAAAGAAGTACCTTAATTGCATAGGCAAGTGAACATTCCTTATGAAATCTTCATATGTTGTACCTCCAAGCCCCAACCTAAGCTCGAGCTGTAAAATTAGAAATCCACAAAACAACAAATGAACAGACCAGTCTAAGCTAAGCATAATATTAGTTTGTTTACAATACCCAGTTATATAAGCTAAATATATAAAGGTAAACTGATAGTGCCAAAAGTACTAATCTTGAATCAACCCTATTACATGCCAACCATATTATAAATGTTCTTGATTAACTAGTTTGTGGTCTACATCATATTTAAATTTTGCTATACTATCAGTTATTCTTATGACGCTAGACTCTAGTAGGTCAAGCATATCCAAGTTGCAATACATCTTTGTAAATTCTAATCAGTAACCATTAATAGTGATCAATAATAAGATCATGGTTCACAACTTTATCTTATTTAAAAAATAATAATTTATCAGGTAACTTACAATTGGTGCGAGAAGACCACCAAACAAAATGATTCCAGCAATAAGAGAGAAACACACTGCATAATAAATCTTCAAATTTGCAGGAGTCTGAAATTACAGAAAAAATAAAAAATCAATTAGCTTGTCCTGAAAACAGAATGAATATAGAACAATTAATCAACAATTTCCAAAATACCCTTAGTGATGACATTTTCAAAAAGCTTCCTAACACATATGTAACACACTGACAATCATGTTACTTTACTCACCAAGGGAGGAAGAAATGGAATGAAGGAGGGGAAATCAGGCAGTTCGTTTTCCTGCTCTTCATTTAAGATGCCAAGCTCAGCATTTCTTATTCTCTGCTGTATCCTTAACCTACGGATCTGTAGCAATATAAACAATTATGTAACACGCGCACGCTTTTATAAAAAAAGAAAAAACTTGACTGATTACTCTATTTTCTTTTATAAGAGATTTACAAGGAATATGAAACATGATTTGCACATCTAATTAATGCAGTATTGTGGTAGTCCGGTATGTAGAACTAATTCCATTTCCTAATCCAACCTTTTCACATCTAATTAATGCAATGAAGAAATCTATGTTTCGACTCTTACTGAAAAAGTTTGGTATACCATGACCAAAAAAATAAAAATAAAGATAAGTTGAACCGTACCTCCTCCATATGGAGAAAGATTTTGTTTCTGCGGCTTCTAATGTTATCTTGTATCTCTTGTAAATCCAATTTTGCGAAGTCTTCTACCGTTTCTGGTCCTTCTATAATACAAAACCTGCATTCAATATTTTCAATCAGTATCAAAAGGGATTGTGGTATCAGACATTAGCTCCATATCACAAAAAAGACCTCAAAAAAAACGAAAAAGAGAACAATACAAGCTCCACAAACATTGTTATGTTCCGCACAGAATTGTAATTGAACCAGCCAGGCTTTGTACCAGTAAGAACTAGAAAAGGACCCAGAACAAACTCAATTAGTTCTTATCGTTATTTATTAAATGTGTTCAACCTATCTCCTCTAGAAAGAACCCAGCAGTCAGTAAAACAAGATGGAGATTATTTCTCAACTTGATTGAACCTAACTAAGCTCATATTCACCATTTCATCAACTAATATCATCTCAAATTCTGATTAAATGCCGAAATATATGAGAACGTACCCAGCAGCGGTTTTGTCGTTCAGATCGGCCGGATCAGCCATGCTATCGCCTGAAAACGAAGAAGATGAAGAAGGAGGCGGGAAATCCGAACTGCTGGATGAAATCACACGCCATCTGACAGTTCGACGAGTGGTGATGAACCTTCTAGAAGAAGGATTAGGGATGCATAGTGTCTTGGACGAGAAGGAATGTGTCAGGATGCGTCCCGAGCAGAGCATCTCTGCTCTTCGGCGGAGGCGGTGCTTTGAGTTTGTGAAATTGTTGGTGGAGAAGAGACTGGGTGGGAGCAGTGGGAGCAGTGGGAGAAGAATGGGGAATCAGGAATGTGTAGTTTCAACTGACGCGTGGCAGGAAGAGGAACAAGAGACGGTGGGTTTTACAGTTTTTAAAGAGTGAAGTATTTCGTGCTTTACCCAATCAAGCGACACTACACAAGATGACAAGACTGGAGTTCGTCTCCGCTGGGAAATTTTACAAACTCCCCCACTTCTGAAAAAGTTCAAACAAAAATACCCTTTCAATAAATTTTTTGACTTGTGGGACCCACCTACATCAAAATTTATCCTCCCCTCAGTTTACTTCCATCGCATTTTTCCTTCCCGTCTCTTCGCCTTCGCCAAATTTCTGCTCTGTTTCTTCGATCTTCAAGGCCTTCGTCGCACCACTCCACTGTCTCTCCTCCGCACCGCCCCCACTGTCTCTCCTCTGCACCCCCACTGTCTCCCCTCTGCATCCCCCGCTGGCTCATCATCATTGGCAACATATCACAAACTATGTATAAATTGCTTTGAACTTTTTAAGCACTGCACTTAGGGCATCATCCACGGCCATGTCTTTGCAAAAAAAAAAAATAATACAAGAGTAACAAATTCAAGTTCAAATTTACATACACTTATCTTCAATGTTGACTAAACTAGCTCTTCAATCGAGCAAACCCGACTCGCCCCACTCCAAACTGCACACTCTTAATAACATTTACAAGAGAAGTAAAACCCAAATCATTTGGGTAACAAAAAAAAACCTCACAAAAGCATCAAGATTTACGTTCTTTCCTTTTTACTAAAAGAATGCAATAGAAAAATAATGAAAAAAAGAGCAAAAAAACAATAGTTGCGGTACCTCGACATCTGATGAACTAATCTCAAGCAATGACCTTGATAAATCTTCTACAGAAAACAATATATGCCATTTTTTTAGAGCAATAAAGTTAAATTCAATGCATACCAGTTATTGGTACAGAAAATGGTATACTAGTATAGTGACTTATGTGTACTTTCAGAAGAACTGCAGTTTATGTACCAACATCGTTTGAGATGTGCATCTCAGAATTTGTAACCAAACTTACTGGCAGGTTCAGGCCAAAACCTATGAATGCACAACCTCTTTTGAAGTGTTATATATTAATACAGATGATTTAGCCGAGTTGGTTTAACTATGTTCTATACAGGTGGGCTTAATTGACGCTCAAAAATAAAATATCTCATTATATTGAATCAATATCCCATACAGCATTTACCAGGTGAGTTGCAATTATTTACCTATATTGAATATAGGCCAAGAAGACATGAAAAGAACTCCAGATAAAATATGTACAATCTTTCTCCTCAATTTTTGCTTTTGCATTAACAAAATATGAATAACATTAAAAATAACATCACATTTACCTATGATAGTTTTGTGATATGAAATAGCGGAATAATGATGTTGGAAAAACAAAATTCTTGTTATTCAGAAAGTGTTGTACAGTGACCTATATATAAGAAATAAAGAGAAAATAGCTGTTGGAGAAAATAAACGGTAACTTGCCATATTTAGAAATAAAGGTTGAGTAACTTTATAAAATAGTTGCTCCCTTTATTTCTTAATTTAGCCTATGATGAACAATTATTCTGAGGCTAATTGTTCCCTAATCCTACTTATTTTCTACACTCCCCCTCAAGTTAGGTGTGTAGATATCTCGTAACCCTAACTTGTCTATATTTGCTTCAAACGGTTTTGGATCTAAACCCTTTGTAAAGATATCCGCTAATTGATCTCCACTTCTTACAAACGGAGTCTCAATTTCTTTCGCTTGAATCTTTCCTCTAATAAAATGGCAATCGACTTCAATGTGTTTTGTTCTCTCATGAAATACCGGGTTGGATGCTATATGACGCGCCGATTGATTGTCGCAAAACATTTGCATTGGCAATTGAATTTGAATTCCACAATCCGAGAGAAGTTGTTTTATCCATGTTAATTCACTCGCGGTGGATGCCATGGCTCGATACTCCGCCTCGGCGCTTGATCGTGCCACGACATTTTGTTTCTTGCTTTTCCATGTGACTAAGTTTCCGCCTACAAATGTGCAAAAACCGGTTGTCGATTTTCTATCGAAACTTCCGGCCCAATCTGCATCGGAATAGCCACACACATTGTTAGAATTATTATTTTTCATACAAATTTCTTTTCCGGGAGTTCCTTTTAAATACCTTAGAATTTTATTTATTGCCTCTAAGTGTGGTGTTCTAGGGGCATGCATGAATTTACTAATTTGACTTACCGAAAAAGAGATATCCGGCCGTGTTACCGTTAGATATATTAATTTTCCTACAAGTCTTTGGAATTGATTTATATCTTCTAACGGTACACCATCCTCACCATTTAATTTATTTTTTCCATCTATTGGTGTTGAGGCCGGTTTACACCCTAATTTTCCGGTTTCTTCTAATAAGTCTAAGGTGTATTTTCTTTGGGAAATGAATAGGCCTTGATTTGAGTATGCAATTTCTATCCCTAAAAAATATTTTAAGTAACCTAAATCCTTAATGTCAAATTTTTCTTTTAATTGGGCTTTTTATTTTTAATATGCTCTTGGTTGTTTCCGGTAATAATAATGTCGTCTACATATACTAGAATAATGGTGGTGTTTTCTTTTTCAATTTTGACAAACAATGAATGATCGGCATTGCTAATTTTAAAATTACAAGATATTAAATGAGAGCTTAATTTTTCATACCATGCCCTTGGAGATTGCTTCAATCCATAAATTGACTTCTTCAATTTACAAGCTAGATCACAATTTTGGTTTTTTTCATAACCGGGTGGTAATGACATATATACTTCTTCTTCAAGTGTTCCTTGAAGAAATGCATTTTTTACGTCCATTTGGTACAATTTCCAATTTTGGTTAACCGCAATAGAAAATAATATTCTTACGGTATTCATTTTTGCTACCGGGGCAAATGTTTCATAATAGTCTATATCGTAGGTTTGAGTGTATCATTTGGCAACTAGACGTGCTTTATACCGTTCTATAGTGCCATCACTATTGTACTTAATTTTATACACCCATTTACAACCTACTAATTTTTTATTTTTTGGTAATTGAATTATTTCCCAAGTGTCATTTTTTTCAAGAGCACTCAACTCTTCTTTCATGGCTTTGTTCCACTTGGAACTTTTCATGGCATCTTCATAATTGTTTGGTTCTTGTTCTTTTCCAATTGAGGTCAAGAAAGCCCTATGATTGGAAGAGACATTGTCATATGTAATAAAATCTTGTATAGGATATTGTACCTTGTAAGTGACAAAATCCCTAAGCCGTGTTGAAGGTTGTGTTGTTCGAATCGACCTTCTCAATGGTGTCTCTTCTATGCCATGATGTTCTTCATTTGAGGAATTTTCTTCTATTTCTTCCTCATTCTCAATTTCACTTTCATTTTCATTTTCATTCTCAAGTGGTGTTGGTCTAGCATTTTCTATTGTAACCGGTGGAAATATAATTTCCTTGGAGGGTTCTCTCAAAAAATTCTCATAATTAATTTCTTTGTAATATGACTCTTTTTCTAAAAATGTTACATCCCTAGAAATATACAATTTTTTATTTTTAGGGTCATAACATTTATACCCCTTTTTTTGTGTGAATACCCCAAAAAAATGGCCTTAATTGAGGTATAGTCCAATTTGTCTTGTTTATTATTTTTATGTACATAACATGTACAACCGAAAATTTTCAAATGCTCAATGTTAAGTTTTCTTTGATAAAGAATTTCTAACGGGCTCTTGAAATCTAAATTGACACTTGGCAATCTATTTATTAAATATGTAGCGGTAAGAACGGCATCCGACCAATAAAATTTTGGAACATTATTTTGAAATAAAAGTACTCGAGTCATTTCGAGTAAATGCCTATTTTTCCTTTCGGATACACCATTTTGTTGAGGTGTATAGACACATGTTGTTTGATGTAAAATTCCCTTTCCTTTAAAAAAGTTTGAGAAATTTTGGTTTACAAATTCCGTTCCATTATCGGATCTAAATATTTTGATTTTAGCTTTGTATTGATTTTCTATAAAATTGTAAAAGTCTAGAAATTGTGAAAAAACTTCGCTTTTATCTTTTAGTAAATATAACCAAGTTGTTCTAGAAAAATCATCGATAAATATGACAAAATATTTGAATCCATTAAAAGAGGTAATTGGGGCGGGTCCCCATACATCCGAGTGAACCAAATCAAATGGGTTCTCGCTTTTACAACTTGATAATTTAAATGGTAACCTAGTATGTTTTCCTAGCTTACAAATTTCGCAACTACTATTATCTAATTTTGAGAAATTAAAAAGATTTTTTAAAATCTTGTCGGAGGGATGCCCAATTCTTCTATGCCATAGTGTACTCAATTCTTCATTTTTTGTAGTGTTGAAATTGAATTTTTCTTCATTCAAAAAATAAAGCCCATTTTCTAGAAATCCTTCACCAATCATAATCTTGGTTATCCGATCCTGAAAAATCACATTGTTTGCTAAAAAT
This sequence comes from Carex parvula, assembly GCA_025461045.1. NCBI lineage: Eukaryota > Viridiplantae > Streptophyta > Magnoliopsida > Poales > Cyperaceae > Carex > Carex parvula. The sequence goes on along the minus strand of JAJGRW010000982.1, from coordinate 414,562 downwards.
ATGAGTTCACAATTTAACTCATTCGTGATTTTGCTAATGGATAATAGATTTGATGAGCAATCCTTTAAATACAAGACGTTTTGAATTAATTTTGAGAATATAGTTATTGAGCCCTCTCCAAGGATTTCCATTTTTTCACCATTTGCAACCGTAACGAATTTTTTGGTTTCATAATATTTAAAATTGGTCAACAAATTTTTATTTCCAGTCATATGATCTGTTGCACCTGAGTCTAAGATCCATCTAGAATTTTTTGGACAAAACGAAAAATTCGCAACAGAAATCATACCAGAGGTCCTTTGATTTTCCTTTTTTTGATTTAGCATCATAGACAGTTGCTGGAGAAGGTGCCGCATGGGATCCTGAGAATTGGATGAAGAGGCGCCTCCATTCTTTATATCAGCGGACGGATCAGATTCGGCCTTCCCATCAGCGAAAAATCCCGAACCCTTTCTATCACCGCCTCTTTCGTTTACGCCTCTCTCGTTTCCGCCTTTCTCTCGGTCCCAGCCGCTTTGCTCCCCCTTTCTATCACCGGCTCCGCCTTTCTTGTGCCACTTGGGCCGGAGGTGAGGGTGCAAGAACCAGCACTGCTCCTTGCGATGCCCTTCTCGCCAGCAGTGTTCGCATTTTGTAGTGACTTGGTCTCCTCTTGCCTCCGGCCGGTAATTAGGGTTGGGTCTGGCCATAACCGTGAAGGCTTTGGTTTCTGTGTTTTCGGTGGATTGCGATGCCATCACTGCTCTTCTTGTTTCTTCTCTATCGATCATAGCCGCCACCTCATCTGAGGATGGTAACTCGGCCAGTAGCAATATCTGTGACCGTACAGCCTCATAGCTGGAATCTATGTTGTTTCAAGCAATCCTTTTTTAGTCTATTTGACTAATTTGCAAAACATACAATTATTGAATTTTACGATTTTCTCTATATTTAGAAAGAATGCAGGTTCAAGACAATTGGAATTGCAATTTATAAAGCGCTTGAACTGAAGAAACATCAAGTTATTCATCAAGAATTAGAATTGTAAATTTTATATTTAGTAAAGTAGATTTGATGTTGAAACACAGGGATAAAACGTTGGAACGGTTAACAAAACGTTCAGACTTTTTCTATGTGAAAAATCTGGAGATTAAATCTATTAAAAGCTGGAAAAACATTATAAAACGTCCCAGACGATTGTCGAAACGTCTGGACGATTTAATTAATTTCTCAGACTTCAAAATAGCTTTTTAATCGATAAATCTCCAGAGGAAAACGTTCTGCAACGTTTTTTAAACGTCTGTGGCGCTTTAGGAACTCTCACAGAAATTTGAATTTTTGAACTAAACGTTTTCTACGTTTTACAAAACGTTGAGACGTTTTATGGCAGATAGCTCGTTTGAAAGCTGACACTATAAATAGAACCTTAGAGTTCTCCTCTTTTTCAATTAACCCAGCCGATCCTAATTATTTCAAAAGCAATTTTCTGTGAGAACAAGTTCCTCCATTGTTGTGAGAGCACAAATTTCAATATCCCTCAAAACAACCTCAAATCCACTTCACTAATCTTGAGTTAGATTAGATTAGAGTGAGCACTTGAGCGTTCATCTTGAGATTTCGAACTTAGAGACTTCGTTCTCGATTCTAGTTGGCCGTGTGACTTCCCGTTGGTTGTAAGGGCTCACCGATTCACAAGTTGTAACCTTTCTCTTTTGGGTAATAGAAAGGCGCACCGAGAAGCGGTTGCGACGCCCCGGAGACGTAGGCATTTTAAGCCGAACTCCGTTATCACTCCTTGTGTCAATTTTCTCTAAACTCTTTTACTTTATTTTATTTGCAATAATTTATATTTCGAATTTAGTGGTGCCTAAGGGACAACAATCTAGGCTTGCTAGAAACTGAAAGATGGAATCTTGCTCTTCTCGTTTTTGGATTTCAGTAAGATCAATGGTGGGAGGCCGATAAACTCTAAGTTCATCTCTTTTCTTTTGAAGGTAACCGTACAATTCCATTGATGATTGACCTTGTTGTTGTTTGGCTTGTTGATAGTCTCTTTGAATTTGGTAAATGTGAGAATAATTTTTTCTATGACCATAGAGTTGCTCGGCTCTTTCCCAAATCTCTAGGGCACTGTCTTTATAAGAGAGTAAGTCAGATACCTTTGGCTCCATGATTGCGAGGAGCCAAGTGATGACAGTGTGATCGCTTGTTCGCCATTTGGCCAATTCCTTTTTCGCGGCCTCAGTTGCCACTGGTTCGGATAATTTTGGGATTTTGAAATCTTTGTCGATGTGATTGCTTTTTTCTCGGCCGCTTAAGGCAAATTTGACTTGCCTTGCCCATACATGGTAATTCTTACCACTGAGCATCACCCCTGTGAGTTTTTCGTGATTTTGTGCCATCTCGGTTTTTCTGGTTTTTTCTGGCAGTGAGTAGTTTTACTGGTAAATGGATTTGGGGCTTGTTTTGCAGTTACTGGTACTGCTGTCTCTTGTTTGTTGGCACTTCTGGTGTGCTTGAATTATCGGTTCTTGCAGTTACTGGTACTGCTGGTTTTCTTGTTTTGAGTCAGGAATTCATTCCCGCTCTGATACCATGATAGTTTTGTGATATGAAATAGCGGAATAATGATGTTGGAAAAACAGAATTCTTGTTATTCAGAAAGTGTTGTACAGTGACCTATATATAAGAAATAAAGAGAAAATAGCTGTTGGAGAAAATAAACGGTAACTTGCCATATTTAGAAATAAAGGTTGAGTAACTTTATAAAATAGTTGCTCCCTTTATTTCTTAATTTAGCCTATGATGAACAATTATTCTGAGGCTAATTGTTCCCTAATCCTACTTATTTTCTACAACCTATATAATTTTTTTTTTGAAATAACAAAACATCAAACAACCACAATTTGGTTAACAAAACATTTACATATTATTGATTACAAACAATTACAAATTAGGATTTCAATCCCTCTAATGGCTTAATTTGTAGAGTTCAAAGCTTTTGAGCCATTAAAATAAGAGAATTTGATCAATAAAAGCCAAACAGTAAAGAAAAGCAAAGAAAAATGTAAAAGCTGAAAACTGAATTCCTAATTTTCCCATGATGCCTTTTGTTTTATTGTTCCTTTTTTTTCTTCAAAATTGCATCCAGGGTATCTACTTGTATTGTATCTTGAATGGTACCAGTTGAGGGTCTTGGTACCAGTCTTTCCCTACTTTGTGCCGCACCTTCTGTCGATCCGTGACCATG
>JAJGRW010000982.1:276088-403766 GCA_025461045.1 Carex parvula | reverse complement strand
ATGTTATCATATATGACTGAGTTGAAATTAATAATAAAACATATGAAATTTAATGCTTCATTAGACAGTACTTAAATTATATGAAATTTGATTGTTACACTATATATCTATATATGTTCAAAATATACTTATAAATTTATTTTTTTTGATGTATTTTTTTTTTAAACAACCATTGAGTTTACACTGAAGAACACATGCAAAATTCGGTATGGATTGTTCGACATAAGGACCTAGCTTTGAAGAAGATTTTATAAATATTCATTCTAGTTGCTTACAACGCATTTGTGATGAAGTAATCTGACTGGGATAAAAAAAAAAAGTTATACAAAGATAAACCAAAATTGAGTGGTAATTTAAGATATGGAGTGTAATTTAAGGCTTTTCTAGAGATTTATACTTTTAGTGAGTATGTTGTTGGATGCAGAGGTCATCTTATTTTAGACAGGGAATCCCTATCAGCAGAGCAACTGCCGTGAAGTTACAGTTTTAAGTATGTACTTATATTTAATAGTTTTTGTCTTGAATGTATAAGCGCATCTGGTGTAGTGGTATCATAGTACCCTCCCACGGTACTGACCAGGGTTCGATTCCCTGGATGCGCAAATTAATTCGTTTTTCAGAAAACACTTTTGCACAAGGAGTAATCTAAAAACCAAACCCAATTAAGAATGCATGGGCTGAAAGACTTTCAATCCGTTAGGCCTTCTAACCCTCCATATTTATTTATGGATCAAATGGGTCTAATTCATTTATAGGCCGTTTTGTTTGGTGGGTTTCTTACATTATATATGTTATTATATTCAAGACCCGAGTTCCCTTATTTTGCATAGTGCATTAAATTGCTGCACAACAAATCAACAATGCAATGTCCAAATTATATGATTAATAAAATCATCGTACCTTATGAAAGTGACTTGTGAACATTTAAGCTCGACTCGGGAGCAATTAATGTGGGGTCTCTTCTAAGCGGAAATAAATCAGCTGTCCGAGATCGGGTACTGTTCACCCTGAAATCTTTGCAATTCGAAATTCAGTCATCGAATTTATTCGAAAATGCATCTCAAAACAGCTGTTTTTTCCTTGCACGTATCTCGGAACAGTTCAACGGCTGGATTCAGATTGCAGAGATTTCAGGATGAACAGTACCGACCTCGAATTTCAGCAGATTCGGATCACTTCTAAGCGCAATCTTCATTATCTGGTACAATAATAAACATACTAACATAGTACAACCACTAAATGAGGGTACACATATTGACAGAGCAGTTTTTGATTCATGCAGAGCAAGAATCGTGTGCATGACTGTTTTTTACTCTATTGCAGTGCAATGCATAATTAAAAACTGCCTAGTCAACTGCGTACCTCTAACAGGGGTAGAGCCAGACTTTCGAACTATGGGGTCAAAAAATATATGGGGGTCAATCATATACAATTTTTCTATGGAGAATGAGGATCAATTTTTATAATATCAAGCCATTTCACTTTAAATACAATTTTATTTTCTATAAAATAGAGGTCAATTGATCCCTATTTCCTCCCAGTTCCTCTTAATGCCTCCGCCCTTGACCCCTAAATAACTAATTAGGTAGGTTGCTTTTTGTTGCATTGCCCATAGTTTCTTCAGCAATCTGCATATAATCCTAGAAATTTTTTGCATGACTCTTTTAATTTATTTAACCTATGAATCTCCGAGACCCATGGCCAGAGGCGGAACCAGAATTTGAATATAGGGGAGGCTAAACATTATTTTTTATTAAGGATACCATGAAATTGTGCAATTTTTCTTTGGATATCCTTTTTTTTTTCTTGTTTTCTGCTTGCTCCGTTGAAGATTTTTTTAGACACTTTCCTTGTTTAATGTTTTCTTCTATTTCTTTTTTGTCAAAATCTGACTGTAGGTTGTCGTATATAAAGCAGTAATTACAAAGTTTAGGGTTACATATTCTTGAAAAAAGAGAAGGTGCAGCTATCATATTCGAAATCCTCTTTCCTGCCCAAGTTTAATTTGCCAATTGATTGGCTACCATATTTTCTTCCATTTTGACTTTTCCAGGAGTAATAACTTTTCCCTTTTTTCCAATACTGATGATTAGGAAACCGAAACGAGTATATGGAAATGAAAAGGCAGCCTTCCAGATTTGATTTCTGAATTTTGCATTCAAGCCCTTATAAGTTTATTGTATTATATAGGGGGGCTAATATGTATAAAAAGAAAAATTCAGTGAAGGTTCAATATTGTACTTGGTAAATAAATTTTAAAATCATAAGGGTGACTTAGCCAGCATGTACGTACTAAGATCCGCCCCTACCCATACTGTAGCATATACTAAGATCCGCCCCTACCTATACTGTAACAGCTTTTACGATGGGGTCAAATGTGAATGGAAAAAAAACATCCGCCACTGGCCCCATGGCTCTAACATCTAAGTTAATTAAAATATAATTTATTTTCTTGGCCTTGGTATATCTGTGAATATAAGGTGTCCAAAATGATTGTCCGAAAACGGTATGAGATGGGAACAAGAATGACTACTCGGTTTCAAAAATTGAGATTAGCATATAGACTCATTTATTAGAACACTAACAATCCAGAAATGAGGTTATAAAGATGCCTTTCTTACAGTGGTGGAGATGATAACCTCGCTCTCAACAATAGCATTCGTTAGCTATTTTTTTGTCCTGAACGAAAAAATAATGCAGGGTTGATGACTTAAGAGTTAAGATCCTTCTACATTCCTTTCTTTCCAGATGTTTAGGACTTACTTAGAACAAACTTTAGAAAAACTTTATCACTTTATTATTGAGTTTTGAGCCTAGCTAATCTATTTTTTTTCAATTCTGGTAAAACCGTTTCCAATCATGTACGTCATGATATGTGAAATATTTTTTTTATATCAAGATGGATCAATTAATTGTTTTCCTCAATTGTAAGTATTATAAGTATAATATTTTCAATACCCACATTATTTAAAGTTGATTTTTTATAAAAAAAATAAAAAAATAATCATTTGCATGTAATTAAGCATAGAAAAAGTTGCAAACATAAAATTATTATTATTTATTAATAAATAATAAAACCACCTCTAATAATTTCTTGCGAGTAATTTTGCAAAGGTCGTTTTATACAATCAACTCTTAAAGCAATTTGCATTGTTGATGGTATGTACTGTGTCGTTTCTCCAAAAAAAAACACTATGAAAACATATATAGAATATTAATCAAGAAATAAGAAGTTTAAACCTTATATTAAATTAAAGGAAGCTGATATGAGTACCCGCAGTTGAGTACCTGCATTGTACCCGCACCTAACTGTTATAACTGTTTTTGGGAACCGCAACCTTTTCAAAATTGTAATTTTGTTTTACAAGTATTAATAGTAACATTGTGAAGTATTTATACCTATACAAGACAAGTATTTATATCTATACAATGAACTACATTATGATATATGAAGTGGGACCACAACCAAAACCAAAAAGTATTTATACCGTACCCGCACCTTTTTAACTGTCAGACTGCATTGGAGACCACAACCAAAAAGTCCGTGGATCACCACCACCAGTGCTACATTCATTGATTAAATTAATTCACATACAAAATGGAAAGTATTTATACCTAAATTATCAAGTATTCATATATAATTCATCAAGTATTCATACCTAAGATATCAAGTATTTAAAAAAAACTGGACACAATACCTACTAATCTTTTACACGTTTTTCAATGTGGTTTTTTTTTTTCTCCGTTCAATCTAACCAATTTTTGGGACGATCTATGAGGAATTTTACAAATTTAAAACCACGAACGTGTTCTACACAATTTTCTTTTTCAAATGAGATCCATGATGACATACTTTTACACGTTTTTCAAAGTATCAAATATTCAAATATGGAAAATATTCATACAAAATGGAAAGTATTCATACCTAAGATATCAAATATTCATATATAATTCATCAAGTATTTATACTTAAGATATCAAGTATTTAACGAAAAAAACTGGACTCATCTTTTACACGTTTTTCAAGGTGGTTTAAGGATTGACAAAGTTAGTTATACCGTTATAAAAGTTAATTGGAAAAGAATCAACTGCGGGTACGATGCGGGTACTCAACTGCGGGTACCAAAATAATTATTCTAAATTAAAATGAAAGTAAAATCACTTGGTTCCTTATTCCTCAAAAAAAAAAAAAAAAAACACTTTTGAGTTTCTTATATTCCTTTGGAAAAATAGTTCTGATCTCACATGTATGCCAACAGAAAAGGATGCCACAAATAATGTGGTGCTCTCTGCATGCCCTGTGGGCCTGTTGTCAAATACCCGACCAAATCCCTTCTATCGTCTTCTGCATCGCCTCACGTAAGGTGGAAACGGAGTAGTATCTGATCCGTATTAAAAAATTAAATATAGATAGAGGAGGGATATTCGTATTCAATATTCTGGATATATATGATAGATATATTCAATCCGTTAACTAATACTACTATCGTAACCGTGTGTTACAACGGGTATATTATAAGATTTAATATAGAAAAACAAATAATAAATAATAATAAAAGAAATTAACAATAACAAATGACTATTTTAATACAATACATTCTTTGTATGTCAGTGCATACACATTTTTGGCGTTATAATTCAATTAAATTAAATGTGAAAAGCTGCTAGGGAATAAATCCATAATATGCTTTGTTTTGTTCTCTTTCAAAAATGAATAAGAGGTAGGCATTCGGAAATTAGATATGCTATCTGCTAAAATCAGAAATTAATCTTTTTATGCGCCAATCAAAGCTGGAGAGATATGGTAATAAAAATTTAATGCTCATTTCATTTGCTAAATTCTTGGCATTACTTGTGACAATACGTGTGGCGCGTACATCTCTAACTAAATTTAGACTTTACATGTAAAAAAGATGCATTTAATCAAAAGAAAAATATCTCTTACTCCAAAAGAGAGCGGATCTTATTTTTGGGGACCCGTTAAGAGGCGATTGGGGAACATGAAGCAAAAGGTGCTCCCCACAGGAGATGGGTGGTTATGGTTCTCTCCCGTCAGCAACGGCAGGATCTAGCATGGAGAAACATAGGTCAGCGTCGCTATGCACAGAGGAGGCCGCGAAGACATGGCTGGAGGCGGAATGGTACCTCCACACGCCAACAGCTGGCTCCCCACGGTACCAACACTCTCTCTCCAAGTAACAAATCAGCATACACTGTCTTGGGAAAGGGTTATCTGGGGAGACACCATTACCACCCTAGAGCACATAGGCAAGCACACTGGGTGCGTCACTCCCCCTCCATTAAAGCCGATTTAACACCTCTCACAGCTTGGGGCAGAGTGGCGAGTGATGCGCGCAAAGCGCAACGAAGTTTCGGTACGCTTGAGAGCGTACCTTTTAAAACCACGTTACACTCCACGATAAGGGATGCAAGTGCACAACCCCTATCGTGTATATATCGGGTATCGATCCTCAGGGACGTAATTGCGAGTTAGATCTAACAAACTCGATGAAAACTAGAAGTGGAAAAGGTTTTTTGTATTTAATTTCCTAAAGGGTCAAATCAAACAATTCAAACAATTCAATAGATGTAATAAAATGATTGGAAGAAATGTAAATTGTGTTTTGATTATGGATAAAGGCGTTTCAGGGTTTCAGACTTCATCTCTGATCTGCCTCTATGGTACAGCCCGTACCAAGTTGGTACGGCTTAGGCCGTACTTCACTTGGTAAGGCAAGGCCGTACCACCCTGGTAAGACCCGTACTGGCATTCCCAGAACAGAACCTACCAGTTCGAGTGAATGCATTCCTTTGCTGGTACCTTGTGCTAAACTCTTTAGAAAGGTTCAATAGACCATACCTAAGGTTCCTAACCCTCAACCATCGTTTGTTGGATCAAGATCTAGGTTGGAATGCAATTGATTGCCTTTTAGGGTTTCTACACCTCAACTCTCGTGTGTTGGTACAGATCTACCCTAGCTGGTTGATTGGAGGTCTAAGGCACCCTCTAATCTGTCGATTAGAGGAGAATTCAACCTTTCGGCTTCAATTCGAACTATTCTACCCTAAGCATTTGATTTGGATGAGAGATTGAGATGATCACATGACCTTGATAGGTTCGATCTAAACCTAGAGGCACATCATACAACAATCACAGCAAGCAAAGCAAAAGATAACAAAGAAGATCACAATCAATCAAACTAAAGAGTTCATACAAGATACAAGTCAAAGAAAGTCAAAACAAATCAAGAATCAATCTCTAACCCTAGAAACTAAAAGAACTACTCACAGCACATAATCAGATCTAAAAATACAATAAAAGGGAGAGAGATAGCCATGGATCGAAGGGATCGAGAGGAGGAAGCTAGATCCGTCGAGTTTCACCTCTTTTCTCTTCCTTCCTTCTTGCTCCTAGCTCCTTAGCTCTCTTTTTCTCTCTTACTGTGCTCTCAAATGGATCTGGAATGGAATAGATGTCGAAATTGGAGAGTTCCTCGCCTTAAATAGCCTCTGCCAAAATTTGAATCTGTCAGGCCGCCTTTAAGTACGGCCCGTACCAATTTGGTACGGCCTGGCCGTACCAGGCGTGATGAGCTGAAAACGGCTAAGTCTGGTGAGACCCGTACCAAGCCTGGTAAGGGTCGTACCTCATCATCTGAATCGCCATTTCTTCGTGTGTTTTGCTCCAAACCTGCAGAAAACAAACAAACACTCAGCAGTACCAAATTCTAAACATATATCGATGAAATGCACATGATTCTGGTGAATTAGGGCACGAATCTGGTACTAAAACAGGCCTAAAATAGACTAATATGCGAGGTATCAAATTCCCCCAAGCTGAACCTTTGCTTGTCCTCAAGCAAAAAGTTTCAAACTCGGGTAAAAGTGCTGGACAACTAAATCTAAATGCGGATACAAGTCTAAATGTGAAAACCTACGTGAGTCTGCTATAATCAAGAATTTCTAGAATCGATTCGGTTGTAATTCAAACATCCCTTTATAAACCTTGATTCACTCCACCAATTAGTCAATTGAACTTCTTATTTTTAGATGCTTCTAACAATGGAAAGATTAATTACTTAGGTTTGATCGAAACAATTTCATTCTTTTTCCGAGTCAGTGCTTTTATTCAAGGTGATTTTTCTTTTCATTTGCCCTCCCCCAAGCTTGAATCAAGCTTAAGGGTAAGAAAGTTGCGAACGAAGTGTGTTGATATGAGCAAAATTTTCTTTCTTTATTTCTAATTGGGAGACGAGCTCAAAGGCGCCCATTCGAGGCTTATTGCCAGTACTCTTATTTTCTCCATCTTTTCTCTTTTGTTTTCTTGTTTTCTCTCTGTTTTTTTTTTATTTTTCTTTTTCTTTTCTTTTTGGCTTGCTCATACCATGAATACACACATCTATTGGTATTCATTCATACCAATGGATATTCCAAACTTTCTTAATTTAAAAATCACAATTCCTAAAGGCACAATTCAGTTTTTTTCGACTAATCTCGTTCGATTCAATTCTAAGTTTGTTTCATCTTTTCCATTATTAAAAACATCTCAACCTAAGTAGTTCAATAACCAATTGTGGGTTAGTTCCAATTCACTCAGGTCTATCCTAATCACAACTAAATTGTTTCAAAGTTATTCTCAATTCTAGCAAATCACGCAAATCTTCACCTAACAATGCACGAAAATACGAAAAAATGCAAGGAAAATAACAGTAAAGTAAACATGACCTACATGCAAATGTCATCCCCCCAAGCTTAGCCCGAGCATTGTCCTCAATGCTTCAAGACTACGAGATAAAAGAGATAAAAGAAGCTCGGGGAAAAGAGAGCGAACCTGATCAGCCCTCGGGGTGGTCGTACCAGAGCCAGTCGCTAAACCGCTCCTCTATCCCTGTGACTCGCTGCGTGAGATCCTGGAGTGTGGCGCCCTGCGCACGGAGTGTGGCGCCCTGCTCACGGAGTGTGGCGCCCTGCTCGTATAGTGCAACACCCTGCTCCTGACGCATGCCGTACATCAGGTGGTAGACATCCTGGATGGTGGGCTCAGTGACAGGAGGGGGATACACTGGTCGACTGTAGGAGGTGGAGGGGCCGGCAGCGAAGGTGGAGGTGGATGGGTCGGTCTGGTACGCGGTGGGGCCAGCTCCAAAGAGTGAGGTACCTGCACCAAAGGGGGAAGGATGTACCTGCTCGGAGAAGGGGGAGCCTGGCTGGGGAATGGGTGAACATGAGGAGAAAGAGGAGGCGGCTGTGCCTGCTGAGTCTGGAGTGGAGAGGTGGTGGCATCAATCATATCCTCATCGCCCTGCGGTGGTGGTGGAGGAGGTGGAGGTGGGGGAGGTGGGACCTCAGGGGCAGGCTGCACGCGGGGCGGACGGCGAAATAACCAAGTGCTCCGGTCAGTGAAGGAGAGAGTGACCGGGAAAGGCATGATATAGATGGTCCGCTGGTCAGGCATGCGCCAAGCCCAAGCACCACGCCCATCGCGGCCTGCTGCCTGCTCGATGAACTTGTAGGTGCAGAACTGAGAGAGAGAGAGAGATCGGGAGCTCCTGCACTCCTCGTCGCCGATAATCTGGAGGTGTAAGCGCTCGGCGATCAGAGTGACATAGGCCGAGATGTAGACAACGCCACCCGGCTTGGGCTGCCTCTGGATGTCGATCCAGTGGTGGATCATGGCGAGCATCAGATCGGGCCGCTCGAGAGAGCTGTCGGGGCGCAGCATATGATCCACCAGCTGCAGATCCTCAACATTGGCGCGGGCGAACGTCTCGCCACGCGCAAAGATGGTGCAACCGAGGATACGCAGCAGGACCCGGATGACTGGATGTGGGACATTGAGCTGCTTGTACTCCTTGTTGAAAGCTGACCCGGCAGGGGCGCCAGAGATCAGCGCCCAGAAGCTGTCGCCCTCCAAGTCCCCAGAGAAAGAGAGGGAGTCAGTAGTTGGGTTCGGCGCAAAGCCAAACCACTCCCTCAAGTCAGACAGCCATACTCGGTGGGTCTCACTCAGCATGCGGAACCTGATGAACGGGTTGTCGTTCCGCGAGTACTTGAGCTCCAGAGAGGAAAGAAACTCCATGGTGAGATTCTTGTAACCCCTCTGGGCGATCATCCAGAAGGCTGGAGTGATCCCGATCCAGGTGGCGATGCGGCGGAACTCATCCTCCAGTCCCAGCGTCTGAAGAGCGGAGAAATCAACAATCCTCGTGTTGTTGATCTTCTTCTTCAGCAGATGTTCAAAGTTCTTGAGCTGCCGACGGGTCGTAATGAGGAAGTACCGCTCGGCGTATGCGTCGGCACGCTGGGTGGTATCAGAGAGGGCCGTATCGGTGCCCATGGAGTCAGAGGCGTGGTCAGAGCTGGGGTCGGAGCTGTGGTCGGAGCCGGGAACGGAGCCCTGGGCGGAGGCCTGGTCAGAGGCCTCGTCAGAGCCCTGGTCCTGGTCTCCAGATGGATGGTAGGATGGGCTCTCCTGTGGGCTCCGATAGCCTGACTGATGCCCACTGGAGGTGGTCTCTCCCTCGTAGTAAATGGGCTCGACAGCGTCCCGAAGGGAAGTACTCTGGCGAGACCCAGACCTGGCTACACTCTCCCGGGAGTGGCGAGATGCTCTCGAACCACTCCTAGACGCACTCCGGTGGGAGTGATGAGAAGACGTAGGTGCAGTAGCAGGAGGGACGTCGGCTGTCGGGCCAGTGGCGGAAGGAATGGAGGTGTCGTCAGAGGGTGCGGCGGAGCGAGAGGAATGTCGACTCATCTCTCTCAGACGTTTGTGGCGTTGGGTGGTAAGGGTCCGACTGGATAGGTACGGCCTGGTCTGACCTAGTTGGTACGGCTTGGCCTGACCTAGGTAGGTACGGCCTAGCCGCACAGTCTGGTACGGGCCGTACCTAACTTAGGGTTTTGGTGTTGGCTGGTAAGGGCCGCACCAACTGGTGCCAGTGACAGAAATTTGAATTTTTGCAACCAAGTAACTCCTAAACCAGTACAAGGATGTTACACAACACAGAACTGGGCTGGTAAGGATTAATTGGTACAAACTGGTACATGTTTGGTGTCAGGTCAGAGAGGCCGGTACGGGCCGTACCTACCTGGTACGGGTGGGCCGTACCAAGCTAGGGTTTTGACAGAAACTGGCAGAACCGAGCAAGGAAGAGAGGGAAGCACCAAAAATGGAGAGAAACAAAGAAAATGGAAGGAGAGGGACTAACCGAGAGCAAGAAGGTGCGGGTCGGACCGAAGAGAAGTGCGGGTCGGACCGAAGACGTGCGGCTTGGACCGGTGAAGTGCTCGGTTGGGTGGCCGGTGCTCCTTGTGCTCGGTTAGGGTGGAAGAGAGGTAGAATGAGTGGAGAAGGAGAGAAAATGGAGTGGAGAGGGAGAGAAGAGAGAGTAGATTGAGAGGTGCGGCTGGGCGGCTGGGAAGTTAATGCGTCGGTTCGCGTTTCTGACCTAGGTACGGCCTGGCCGTACCAAATTGGTACGGGCCGTACCAACCCATCAATTTTCAGGCCGTACCAATGTGTATGGCCTAGCTGCACCAACCTCAAATTGTCGTGGTTTCTCTTTTTCTTGACTTCTCAAGCCGCTCGTGATACAATGCAGGAGAATGAATGCATGTCTATCTGTTCCTAAGATGCAAAACAGGTAAAAATGGCTTGGGCTGCCTCCCAAGGAGCGCTCGTTTTAGGTCTCGAGCTCGACCTTCTCTCTTCAGGCTTTGGTTGGAGATGGATCGGAGAGATCCAAGCTCACTCGCATTTCTTGGGGATGATCAGCAATGTAGTGCTTGAGACGCTGACCATTGACTTTGAAAGTCTGCCCCTCCTTGTTTTCCAACTCCACAGTGCCAAATGGGAACACTGCCCACACTCGGAATGGACCGGACCACCTGGACTTCAGCTTTCCTGGAAAGAGCCTAAGTCGAGAATTGAACAAGAGGACCAGGTCTCCCTCATGGAACTCACGAGGCATGATGCGTTTGTCGTGAACCTGTTTTGTCCTTTCCTTGTAGATTCTCGCGTTCTCGTAGGCATTGAGACGCATCTCCTCTAATTCATGCAAGTCAAGGATGCGTTTCTCTCCAGCTGAGAGCAAGTCCATGTTGATGGCCCGTGTGGCCCAGTATGCCTTGTGCTCAAGCTCCACGGGCAAGTGGCAGGACTTTCCGTACACCAATTTGAAAGGGCTCATCCCAATCGGAGTTTTGAAGGCTGTACGGTAGGCCCAAAGTGCGTCACTCAGCTTGAGTGACCAATCCTTTCTCGTTCTAGCCACGGTCTTCTCCAGGATAGACTTGATCTCTCTGTTGGAAATCTCGGCTTGACCGTTGGCTTGAGGATGGTAGGATGTGGTCACCTTGTGAGTGACTCCATGGCGACTCAGGAGATTGTCGAACTGGCGGTTGATGAAGTGTTTGCCACCATCACTGATGACGGCTCTTGGAACTCCAAAGCGAGGGAAAATGATGTCAGTGAACAGTCGTTTCACGGCATTGGAGTCCGCATTCTTGCAAGCCACTGCCTCCACCCACTTGGAGACGTAGTCAACTGCCACCAGGATGTACTCGTTCCCACAAGAAGGTGGAAACGGTCCCATGAAGTCAATGCCCCAGACATCAAATATGTCTACCTCTAGAATAGAGTGGAGAGGCATCTCATTCCTCTTGGAGATGTTCCCGGTGCGCTGACACTTGTCACAAGCTGCGACGAAGGTCCTAGCATCTCTGAAAAGTGAAGGCCAGAAGAAGCCGGATTGCAGGACCTTTGAAGCAGTCTTGGAGAATGAAGCGTGTCCTCCGTAGGCTGAGGAGTGGCAGTGCTCAAGAATGGAGCGCGTCTCGTCGTATGGCACGCAACGTCTGTAGATGCCATCAACGCCAATCTTGAAGAGGTAGGGGTCGTCCCAGAAGTAGAACTTGGCGTCCGATCGCAGCTTCTTCTTCTGCTGGTATGACATGGTAGGAGGAAGTACTCCTGAGGGGAGAAAGTTCGCAATGTCTGCATACCAGGGCGCTGACTTGGTGTTCACTCGGTCAGTTGCATGGAACGTTCGATCTTGCACCGCATGAGTCGCGTGCATCGGTGTACCAACCGAGTGGATCTCCTCCATGGCAGAAATCGAATGGAATTGGTCATCAGGGAATGAGTCATCAATTGGCAGGCTACAAGAGCCCTCATCTTCCCAGCGAAGCCGGGACAGATGGTCAGCCACGGTGTTTTCGACTCCTTTCTTATCCCTGATTTCGATGTCAAACTCCTGCAGGAGGAGGATCCACCTAATCAGGCGAGGTTTGGCATCCTGCTTGCTCAACAGATACTTGAGTGCGGCGTGGTCAGTGTAGATCACTATCTTGGAACCAACCAGATTGGATCTAAACTTGTCGAGAGCGAACACAACAGCCAAAAGCTCCTTTTCGGTTGTCGTGTAGTTCATCTGGGCAGGGTCTAGCACCTTGCTAGCGTAGTAGATAGCACATGGCTTGTTCTCCTTCCACTGCCCAAGAACCGCTCCCACGGCGTAATCACTCGCATCGCACATCAACTCAAATGGCAAGGTCCAGTCTGGAGGCTGCAGGATGGGTGCTGAGACAAGGGCTTCCTTCAATCGGCAAAACGAATCGACACACTCCTGCGTGAAGATGAAATCAGAGTCCTTGATGAGCAGGTTGGTCAATGGTTTCGCGATTTTCGAGAAGTCCTTGATGAATCGGCGGTAGAAGCCAGCGTGTCCCAGAAAGCTTCGCACAGCTTTGACATTTGTTGGGATCTCCAGCTTCTCGATCACCTCCACCTTAGCTTTGTCAACCTCAATTCCTTTTGAGGTCACCACATGTCCAAGGACAACTCCTTCTTGGACCATGAAGTGACACTTCTCCCAGTTGAGGATCAGGTTGACTTCTTCGCACTTCTCCAAAATTTTGCAGAGGTTGGCTAGACATGAGTCAAAGCTGGTCCCATAGACAGAGAAGTCGTCCATGAAGACCTCAACCTCTTTCTCAATGAAATCTGAGAAGATAGCCATCATGGCTCTTTGGAAGGTGGCAGGTGCATTGCAAAGACCGAATGGCATCCTACGGTATGCGAATGTACCGTAGGGACATGTGAAGGTGGTCTTGTCTTGGTCGTTCGGGTGAATGGGGATCTGAAAGAATCCTGAGTACCCGTCGAGGTAGCAAAAATGAGAATGAGTTGCCAGCCTTTCAAGGAGTTGGTCGACAAACGGCAGTGGGAAGTGATCCTTGCGCGTGGCATTGTTGAGCTTCCTGTAGTCAATACACATGCGGTACCCAGATACCACACGAGTAGGGACCAGCTCGTCTTTTTCATTCCTCACCACTGTCGTGCCTCCCTTCTTGGGCACCACGTGAACGGGACTCACCCACTTGCTGTCAGAGATGGGATAGATGATGCCTGCATCCAGGAGTTTGAGAATTTCCTTTTTCACCACCTCTTTCAGATTGGGGTTGAGTCGCCGCTGGTGCTCCACAGACGGCTTGTGATCATCCTCGAGAAGAATCCGGTGTGAGCAGATAGCTGGGTTGATCCCTTTCAAGTCCTTGATCGAGTACCCAATCGCGCCCTTGTGAAATCTCAGCTTCTCCAGAAGTTTGGCGGTTTGATCGGGATTTAGACTCGCATTGACGATCACAGGACAAGACTTTTCCGGATCGAGGAACTCGTATCTGAGATTGGTCGGAAGAGGTTTGAGTTCGGGAGTCGGACGCTCAGGCTGATCATTGACACGAGTCGTATCTGGGTGATCTGACTCGTGTGCTGTCGAGATGTCGGCCTTGGTAGGCTCCGCTCCACTCCTCGTCTCAGAGTGTGATGTCTGATCCTCCAGATCCTCAGGAATCGCATCTGCAGCACAAATCGACTCGCTCGCCTCGCTTGGCAACTTGGAGAGGAATTCAGCGTCTTGGCGCAGCGAGTTGTTGACTTGTTCAAGAAAGTAGTCCTTGACCAGATCAGCCAAGTACTCCTCTGTCCTGTCAACTCGGAAACACGTCTCGGATCGTGACGGATATCTCATGGCGCGGTCGATTTGGAATTTCACTTTCTCCCCTCCAAAGTTCAAAGTCAGGATGCCCTGCTTCACGTCAATTATCGCGCCAGCTGTACTCAGAAAAGGTCGCCCCAAGATGATTGGGACTTCCTTATCTTCTTCCATCTCCATGACGACGAAATCGACGGGCACGAAGAACTTCCCAACTTGAACTGGCAGATCCTCCACCACACCAAGTGGAAGTCGGACTGAAGAATCCGCCAACTGCAGTGTCATCCTTGTGGGCTTGAGCTCCCCCACTCCTATGCGATCATAGATGGTGCGTGGCATGAGACTCACGCTCGCTCCTAGATCACACAGGGCTTTCTTGATTGTAGCCTTCCCAATGGTGCATGGAATGGAAAACTTTCCAGGATCGTCCAATTTGGGGGGAAGCTCGCTTTTCAAGATTGCGCTGCACTGCTCCGTTAGCTTGACTGTCGCGTGCCCCTCTATGCTTCTCTTGTTGGAAAGGATGTCCTTCAGAAACTTGGCATAGGTGGGCATTTGGGTCAGAGCGTCGGTGAAAGGAATGGTGATCTGCAGCTGCTTGATGACGTTTGCGAAGTTGGCGAATTGCTCGTTCAGTCTCGTCTCAGCTAGTCTCTGGGGGAATGGAACAGGTGGCCGGTATGGAGGTGGTTTCTCGGCACCTTTCTTCTTTTGACCACCTGACGCTTCGGATGGAGGTTGTACAGGTCTTGCCGAGCTTGTGCAGTCTGCACTCGCTTGAGGTTGGATGACCTCAGCTCGTTCTGGATTAACCTCCTTCGATGGAATTGACACAGGGGTCAGGATCGCGTCAGGTGTCGCGTCAAGGATCGGATCAACTGTGCCCTCACTTGGCATTGGTGGTTCGTCGTATTGGGTCCCACTTCTCAGAGTGATCGCCTTAGCCTCTTCTCTTGGATTTGGTTCGGGCTGAGCTGGAAGCTTCCCGGGTCGAGAGTGGCTTGAGGTGACCATCTGGCTCAGCTGCTCCAGCAACTTGCTTTGGGCAGCCATTTGAGTGCTCATGCTCTGCATCTGCTCCCACATCATCTGATTCATCTTGCCCTGCTCGTGAGTGAAGTTGTTCACTTCAGTAGGCGCAAATGACTTTGAGGGGTCAGAGGGAGCTGCTCGGTTGCCTTGATTGGGAAAGGAAGCGTTCTGGTAGAAGTTCCTGTTGCCATTGTTGTTGCTGTTGCTGCTCGAAGCTTGGGTTCTCCAATCGTTGTTGTTCGGAGGGGGGTAGTTTCCAGTGTTGTTCGTCCGATTGTTCCAGTTGTTGTTGTTGTACTGCGGCCTCTGGAAGCTGTTGTTGTGAAAGGGCGGTCTGAACGAAGAGTTGTTGAAAGGCGCAGGGTTGTTCTGGTTCGGCCTCCAGTGCTGCTGCTCAACCGGATCCTTGGAGTAGGACCGGCTGAAGGGAGGTCGTGGGAAGAAGGAAGGCTCGTTGTTGAGAGAGTTGACCTGCTCACTCTCCTCGTCTTGTTGCACCAGCGGGCATTGCTCGTATGCGTGCCTCTCGTCTCCGCACATGACGCAGACTTGAGGTTGCTGTTCGACTGCCTTGACACTGAGCTTGTCCATCGCCCGCTGCATGGCGTCCATCTTGGCGGTGAGAGCCGTGATGTGATCGAGCTCGTACTTGCCGCCTCCTTGGCTACCTCCTTGGCCTCCTCGCTGGCGTGACGTGTCGCGGCCGGACCACTGCTGGTTCTGCGCCATGTTGTCGATCAAGTTCATAGCCTCTAAAGGCTCCCTTGTCATCAACGCGCCTCCCGCAACAGCGTCCACGTAAGCACGAGTGCTCTCATTCAGGCCGTCGTAAAACGTTTGAATTAAAAGCCAATCTGGTAAACTGTGGTGGGGACAGGAGTACTGCAATTCTCTAAACCTCTCCCAGGACTCATTCAGGGGTTCATCAAAAATCTGCCTAAAACTGGTCAGGTCTTGTCTTACCTTGGCTGTCCTCTTGTGAGGGAAAAATCTGGTCAAAAACAATTTGGACAAATCCCTCCAAGTCCTAACAGAGTCCCTAGGCAAAGATCCTAACCATTTCTTGGCCTTATCCCTGAGAGTAAAAGGAAATAGAGCAAGCTTGGTGTAATCAGCATTCTCACCGTTGGTTTTGATGGTCGTGATGCACTCGAGGAAGGTCTGGAGGTGAGCGTGCGGGTCCTCGTGGTCGAGTCCGTGGAAGGTGTTCTGCTGCACCATGTTGACAACCCCCGGATTGAAGTTCGGTTGCTGTCCTGGAATGTGTGGTAGCCGGATCGCCCCTCGCGCGTCTCCAGCTCTCGGCACGTTGAACTCTCGCAGCGTCCGAGGCATGAAACCATCCGCTTCATCGTCCGTCATGCGGCCTTCTTCTTCTTCTCGCCTTTCTCTTTCTCTTTCCCTGGCCTCTGCCTCCATTCTGAGTCGGGCTTCGTGGTCTGCCTCAGCCATCTCTTCAGGTACGGGTGTCTTGGTACGGGTCGGACCAGATTCGGTACGGGCCGGACCAGATTCGGTACGGGTCGGACCAGATTGGTGCGGCCTGGCCGTGCCTGAATTGGTACGGGCCGTACCAGGGGGTGGCTGAGCAGTCTCGGTTGAGTCTGGAGGAGTTTGGTCGAACAGGGGCCCCTTGCTTCTCAGATTATATTTCAACCTGTATTTTCCAGCAGGGGGGGTTCAAAAGCCAGTTTTTAGTGATTTTGAATAAGAAAAAGCAAGAAAGATACAAGATAAAATCTAGATTAACTAAGTAAGGTAAAATCTAACTAGGCAATTGGTTACCGTCCCCGGCAACGGCGCCAAAAACTTGATGCGCGCAAAGCGCAACGAAGTTTCGGTACGCTTGAGAGCGTACCTTTTAAAACCACGTTAACACTCCACGAGTAAGGGATGCAAGTGCACAACCCCTATCGTGTAGTATAATCGGGTATCGATCCTCAGGGACGGTTAATTGCGAGGTTAGACTCTAAACAAACTCGATTGAAACCTAGAAGTGGAAAAGGTTTGGTTTGGTATTTAATTTCCTAAAGGGTCAAATCAAACAATTCAAACAGTTCAATTAGATGTAATAAAATGATTGGAAGAAATGTAAATTGTGTTTTGATTATGGATAAAAGGCGTTTCCAGGGTTTCAGACTTCATCTCTGATCTGCCTCTAGTGGTACGGCCCGTACCAAGTTGGTACGGCTTGGCCGTACTTCACTTGGTAAGGCAAGGCCGTACCACCCTGGTAAGACCCGTACTGGCTTCTCAGAACAGAACCTACCAGTTCGAGTGAATGCATTCCTTTGCTGGTACCTTGTGCTAAACTCTTTAGAAAGGTTCAATAGACCATACCTAAGGTTCCTAACCCTCAACCATCGTTTGTTGGATCAAGATCTAGGTTGGAATGCAATTGATTGCCTTTTAGGGTTTCTACACCTCAACTCTCGTGTGTTGGTACAGATCTACCCTAGCTGGTTGATTGGAGGTCTAAGGCACCCTCTAATCTGTCGATTAGAGGAGAATTCAACCTTTCGGCTTCAATTCGAACTATTCTACCCTAAGCATTTGATTTGGATGAGAGATTGAGATGATCACATGACCTTGATAGGTTCGATCTAAACCTAGAGGCACATCATACAACAATCACAGCAAGCAAAGCAAAAGATAACAAAGAAGATCACAATCAATCAAACTAAAGAGTTCATACAAAATACAAGTCAAAGAAAGTCAAAACAAATCAAGAATCAATCTTTAACCCTAGAAACTAAAAGAACTACTCACAGCACATAATCAGATCTAAAAATACAATAAAAGGGAGAGAGATAGCCATGGATCGAAGGGATCGAGAGGAGGAAGCTAGATCCGTCGAGTTTCGCCTCTTTCCTCTTCCTTCCTTCTTGCTCCTAGCTCCTTAGCTCTCTTTTTCTCTCTTACTGTGCTCTCAAATGGATCTGGAATGGAATAGATGTCGAAATTGGAGAGTTCCTCGCCTTAAATAGCCTCTGCCAAAATTTGAATCTGTCAGGCCGCCTTTAAGTACGGCCCGTACCAATTTGGTACGGCCTGGCCGTACCAGGCGTGATGAGCTGAAAACGGCTAAGTCTGGTGAGACCCGTACCAAGCCTGGTAAGGGTCGTACCTCATCATCTGAATCGCCATTTCTTCGTGTGTTTTGCTCCAAACCTGCAGAAAACAAACAAACACTCAGCAGTACCAAATTCTAAACATATATCGATGAAATGCACATGATTCTGGTGAATTAGGGCACGAATCTGGTACTAAAACAGGCCTAAAATAGACTAAATATGCGAGGTATCATTTTCGTATATATTTATATTTTGTCTTTGCGTTATGATTTGAATTTCTATTTTTGAATAAACAAAAACTTTTTTAAAAGATCTCTCACAAAATTCACTTCATGATAAATCTGTCCACATCACAAGTCTTTGTTTTTTTTCAAAAGAAGAAGGATCACAATATTTTCTGTATTTATCTAGAAGTGACTTTTGAACCGGGATCAATAACTAAGATTCAAATAATTTTTTTTTTTTCCAATAACACACAAAGAAATATTTTAATTTTTCTTACAACCGCGAAAGATCCGGCTTGAAAAATGTTGATCCGGATTATTTGTCGCAGTCTTTCTAATAAATCAAATTATATAGTATTCCATCTATTTTGAAAGAAATATATTAAATATTTCTAATATTTCAATATAGAAATAAATAAATTGTAACATTTTCCAGTTAAAAAAAAAAACTTAAAACCGCAAATTAAATTTGCGGTTTTGGAATTCCAAAACCGAGAATCAAATCTGCGGTAATTCAGCCTAAAACCTGAAAATAAATCTACGGTTTAGGCAGTTTTCAAAATCTTGTCAAACATAGTGTAGATTTTGAAATTTAATAATATTTTTGGATATTAATAAAATTTTTGGAAAAAATATCATGATATAAACACCAGGTTTGAAGGAGGCACCACTAAATAATATGTTGTTCCGAAATTGTCCTTATAGAGCAGAAAATATTTCGGCAATAACTAGGTTCATAGAAATTTCAGGGAGACTATTAAAGCCCATTTGGCAATATTTCGGCACAGACCCCAAATCGGCCCGAAGGCCTTAGGCTGCCGCCATTGGCACGCGATAATCTCGTCAAAAACCCTAGTTCAGTAGTTCTTATCTTTATAAAACCCTAGCGCAGCCGCAGCTTTTCTCCAAGCGTCTCTCTCTCTCTCTCAACTTTTTATATAAAATCAGCGCCGCGCCCCGCCTCCTAAATCCAGCATCAACTCATTCAATTATTCTGAATTTTTGTTTTTAAAGCTTGTTATTTTTTTCAATTTTGATTAGAAGTCCCGAGAGATTGGGTTGGAATTGTGGTGACGAGTCTATAATGTTCAAGCTCAACAGACCAGATCGCAGGTCCCTCGATTTAACAATCTGAGGGATTTGTATGTCGACAAACCCGCTGAACTGAGCATTTCCTTCCCGATCTCTCTGTTCGTTTTCGTTTCTATGTTTAATTTACTTTTTTTTAATGTCTATATATCTTGATTTTTAATGGAGAAGGCTGCGATGAGGATAACGAGCTCCCTCTACTGATGACCGTGAGGACTCTCGCTGGCAGAATCGAACCTAATTACAATCGCCACCACTGAGTTCAGATCTTCTCCTTTTCAATTTTATTATGATTCTTATTTTTCAGATCTTGCTTTTGACTTGAATTATCTCTCTACATGGATGATGAGGAAGTCAATTATATATATTTCAACACTTGGTCTGAACGAATCAATGATTCCAATTGATGTCATTCATTCTTCTGAATCCTATTTCTGGTCTCATTGAGGAATTTGTTTTATTGATTTGTTTACCATTTTATGATTTTGTGTATATGTCAAGTGATGATACTTGAAATGAATTCTTAGGACACCTTCCTACACTGCGCAACTGCTCAGTGGATGAGAAAAAACATTTCAGCTCCTGATGCCAATCAATTTTTAAGTTTAAATTTAAATTTGTCGATATTTTTGATCTTTTCAATTGCCAATGATGAGAAGTTAAAAATGTTGGAATTACCATCTGAAAACATTGATGTAAATTTTTGGCTGTTGTCTGAGGCTTTGTTTATTAAAACTATCGTTGATTTATGTCCATTTTAAAATAATGATATAATGATTTAAAATTTTCCTAGTGAGGATCAAGACCTGAAATAGATAGGAAGTGCCGTATGACACTTATATAAGCAGTTGTTCCATTCCCTTTTCTTGCATCCCATTTCTGTATTTTCGTCATTCCTTCGTGGTTGATTGAATTTGCAGTTTGGGTTTGTTCAGAAATTGTGTCTGTGCATCTGTGTGTGTGATTTTGACTTGGTCACTGAGGATTGAGGATTTTTTTCATAACATTCAAATTTTCATGCAGTTGTACTGAGAGGCCTGAGCCACGTCCCTGATAGCCAATGAGCTTTGACCAGGGATGCTATGATCGGGCCTAAATAAAGTCTTTGTTGATGTTTCACTGTTTGATAGGAACCTGTGCTTATAACCAGTATTTGCACGGAGCCGTTTTATGTGATTACAATTGTTACCTTTGTTGTCAAATAAAACCAAGTAATGCTTTGTTAGTTTCTGAGTTAAATGGTAAGTTAAAACTCAGGTGATCTCGTTACTTGAGACTTATTTAATGTAGCAATTCGATATTTTAAATGCGCGAGGATGAGAACATAGTCATGCACCACTCTGATTGAGATTTGTCTCATCTGTGCTGATAATGACAAAATACCCATTTACATCTCTGAGCCATGTTTTTCATTGAGTTCAAAATCTATATTTGAAATGAATAAATTTACAGTCCTCTTTTCAAAATCAATTTGAGCAGTATTTGTTAATATTTTTGGGAGAGCCAAATGATGTGGATCCATTGGATCCGACCTTGATGCGGACCGAATTGTGCATTTTGCACTTGAAGATAACGATAGTGTCTGCTGATGATTCTCCCTAATTTGTAACTCTTTTTCCGGGAATTGTTAACTTACCGATATCCTGTTTTTGTTAATTCAGAACATTGAATTGGATGTTTATAATTTTATTTTAGGGCATGGTATTATAATTGGATGATTTTTGTAGACTATTAAATGTTACTCTATATTAGTTAAGTCAATTTTTGATAGGGTCACTGTGTAATGTTATTAATCCATCATGCATTAGAGCTTTGTTGAAAAATAAAGCAGATTAAGAAAAAGAATAAAAGGGAGAGAATCTTAAATCGAAAAATGATTTTAGTAAATTATAGTTTTTAGTAAAGCAAAAACATGTTTACTGCAAAGCAACAAAAAAAAAGGGAAATCTCATTCCGATGGAAATTTTATAAGGTTATATGTCAGATTAAATTAAGTACTTGGTGAAGCAAAAGTAGAGAAAAGTTCTGGAATTCTTTTTTTACATTGATGGTCAAGCTGACAAAACGTTCAAATTTCGCCCGCCTATTTTTATTGAACAGTTCTATTAAATGTCTGTAATCCACATACTAGTCCCACTCGGGAATCGGATTTAAAAAAAGGTATCTAAATACTGGCAAGTTTCTCCGATATTTTTATTAATGCCCCCAACAAGTAAAAATTATCAAATCTGCTCTTGATTCAAAATTTTTACTAAAAATGTTCTAGGGATGGCAAAAAAGCTCAGCGGTCCGTCGGCCCGCCTATGCCTGTCTGGCCCAGCCCTTTACTCGGTTGGTCCATCACTGTAACAAGCAAGGTAAGGCCGGGTATAAGGACAGGTCAGTCCTGGGCTTAAGTCGAAACCCACAGGCAGCCTATTGGGCATATATTTTAATACAAACAGATATTGAGTTTAGGGTTATGAGTTTTGACTGTGAGAGCTGCCCCTCCCTCCCTGTTTTGAAATTTTGCTCCCAATCTCAGATCTGATCTCTCTCTCTTTCGCTCCTCTCTTCAACACCCAGGCCCCAGCGAGCAGCCGGCAGCGGCCAGCCGCCGAGCACTCTCTCACTCAGTCACTCTCTCTCGCTCTCTGTAGCAGTCTCTCACCCTCTCTCGCCAGCCAGCCAGACAGCTCTCTTCAGTGGCCAGCCAGCAGTCTCTCACTCTCTCTCACTGTACCAGCCAGCTAGCGGGCAGCGGCCAGCCAAGCTTGGTACCGCCGTACCAGTCGTTTAAAGGAGAGACGATTAATTTCCGGTAACACCTCTTTCTTTATTTTATGATTTGTGTCTTGTTGAATTTTTGTGATGCCGTACAAAGACCATAGAACTTGAATTGATAAACGCCGAACTTCGAGTTGTTGATTTTCTCGATTCGGATTATAAATCGATTGTCGGCTGAATTTGTGAATTCAATTCTGGTACTGTACTGTACCAGTACTGCTGTATTGATTTTCTGTTTCAAGTACTGCTCTTATTTTCTGTTTCAATTCTGGTATCTTTGTTGCTGTACCAGTACTGCACTACTGCTCTTATTTTGTATCTTTTTCAATCAGCTACAATAATGAGCGAAATATAATTTAAGAGCATGATACAGTCTATTTATTTTATGTTTCTTTTTCTTTGTTTTTGTTGATTGCAGTTATGGTTTAAAATTTCAAAAATCATAACTATATTGATTCTGTACTGAAGAGAATCATTTGTATTTCTATCTGGCCTACCTATTTCTATGGTTTAACCCACCTTTTAGTCTGAACTCTGAAGTAATATTTTTTTTTTGTACTATGCTAATCAGACTGCTTTCTGAATTAGAGCAAATATGTGTTCTTATCTAGTAATTTTAAAAGAAATTAAAGTTTTATTTATTGGCCTTTTTGTTTTATGCTAAGTAAGGATTTATTTTATTTGACTTTAATTTCTTTCGCACTTTGTTCTAACAAGATATCATCAAAATTAGGCGGGTCAACTTTTAAGCCTTTTCCATCATACCAAACTAGTGTTACAAAATGTATGACCAGGATGTGTAATATGTGGAAAGTTGGTGGTATATTTGCAAGTACACTAATGTGTTGGGTGCAAGCGAAACAAAGAACAGAAATTTAAATTTTCATGACTTCACTATTTCTTATAGTTTGAGAGTCGAGACTCCTCTATCTACTAATTGCAGGCGTTTACAACAAAATCAATTCTCAGGTGTCCTTGATGTGTTAGAAGATCTTCCACTCAAAGATTTGTACTTTTTCCACCTTACCCTTTGTCAAATTTTCTACCATGGCTGAACCTTAGGCAAAATGCTTGCTGTAATTTTCTAACCATGGCTGAACCTTGTTTACTAATTAAAAATACTCTTTTTTTTGTAGGCAAAATGGCAACCCCTATAGATATTATCATGGCAACCCCGCAAGAACCGACTAATCAAGAGGAAGCATCCTGTACCCCTAGCTTAATTGATACTTGAACTTGGTTAATTGATACTTTGAATTATTTTGTTGTAGCTTAATTTCTAAGACATGTTGTAGCTTGATTTATTAGTTTCATGGTGATGATTATGTTAAATTATAT
Organism: Carex parvula; assembly: GCA_025461045.1. Classification (NCBI taxonomy): domain Eukaryota; kingdom Viridiplantae; phylum Streptophyta; class Magnoliopsida; order Poales; family Cyperaceae; genus Carex; species Carex parvula. The sequence goes on along the minus strand of JAJGRW010000982.1, from coordinate 380,246 downwards.
ATTGTGCATATGATCGTGCTAAATTTATTTTATTGGGCTAGGACGGGCATACGGGTAAGGGCCGGGTAAGGCAGCCCATAGGCATGGACAGGCAGGCACAGGCAGGCATGGGCATGGGGGAAAAGCCCATGGGTGGGCTGGGCATAGATTTTGAGGCCCATCAGAATGGGCCAGGCAGGTCAGGCATAGGGATAGTAACAGGCAGGTAAGGCATGGGCTTAGCAAAATACCCGTGGGCACGGCCCATTGCCATCCCTAAGCCGTCCCACTGGAGGCGGTTCCCTATCTCTCTTTTTTTTTTCTTTTAGAAATAATATAAATATTAAGATGCTGAATTAGTTACATAACTAGCGAACTTGTAGAATAATTTGAAGTTATCGAATATGGATAATTATCTCATGCATCTTTTATCGAATATGGATAATTATCTCATGCGTTCATTATGTAACTAATTTACATAGATACTGGATAATTATCTGGATCTGCATCTGTATTCGGTTTCATATATATATATATATTAGAGTGAGACTACGGTACTATACATAGCACAGATTGGTCCATGCTACGGCTCAATATTTGAGTTTTCAAAATCTTAACGGTCGATCTAAACCGTTCAACATGATTATAAAATGAATATGTATTTGCAAACCAAATTTTACATTTTTTTGATTTGTTTACTATTTTTTTAGATAGGTAGAAAATCACTGTTTTGGGATGGTCCAGAATTTTCAGATCAAGTGATTTCTACCTATCTAAAAAATAGTAAACAAATTCGAGTTTTATGAGCCAGTTTCGAGTTTTTGTGGGTCCGAATCCCAAATACTTTTATGGGCCAGTTTTGAGTTTGTTAAGGGTCATTGGTACATGGACCTATCAGCATCCGTATCTAATTTCATATTTATATTATATACACGACTATCAGGTAAAAAACTATCCGGATCCTAATCTGTATCCGATAATATCTGAATCCAAACATTCGAAATCATCAATTTTCGGATTCAGACACGGATAACTTCGAATAATATCCTATCCGTTTACACCCCTACTGCACCACAGTTGTAGAGTTTTTTAACTGATGTTTAATTTTTTGAAGAAAATGTGAAACAACTAAAAAAGTCGGGAAGTCAATTTTACAGCTGTGGTGCAGAATTTGTAACAAAAAGAATCTTTTACCAGTAAAAAAGATTGACAGTATTACTAGATCTTCGAATTCTTAGCTTTGTTAAATAAGTAAAATCTATACAGCTTTATGAACTTCAATAGATATTTTATCAGATGAATATCCCTACAGCCTATTATTGTAACTTGGTCTCGTGACAAAAATGTTAGCTCTCAATGTCTTTTATTTTCATTGGGCCTAGAAATATTTGAGCCCTTTCATTGGATGAATTCATAGGTTATTTGTTCTGGAAGGAACTATTTGCCTAATTTACTTGCTGGACTTGAAGAGCCTGTATTGTGTAATACTAATACTGGCCTGTGAAGGATTTGTAGACGACAGTTCTCTAAAATATTTTTTTACACGCTCCATGTTATTATTTAATATTACCTCCAATACTGTCTCGTATAATTTATAACAAATTCTCACATTTTATTTTCTTAATTTTATGAATTCGTTTATCCCATTCAAAATTTCAGATTTAACCAGCGTATTTTCTGCTCATTAACTTCGTTATTTTCTTTCTTTCACATTTTATTATACTTTTTTAGAGTCCATAAAGTAATATAAAAGAGAAAAAAGAATAATGGACAATGATAGTGGCCTATCCTGATACATCGGTATTTGTTCGGGACCATTATGTGATGACCAATGACATATCAACATATATTAGTGTCTCTGTTACCTGAAAAAAACACATCAGAAGATATTTATTGATGATGAAAGCTTTTTAAAATAAAATAAAATGGCATACTTAATAAGGTACTTTGATTATTTGATTATTTTTTTTGTAAATTATATTGTTTTATGAAATATTGATATAAGCATTTGTTAATTTATTACTTAGGGTAAATACTAACAAATTTGAAGCTTTTTGAGTTCCGCTCATATGTTTTCTAGTACACTTAGGTTGTTCTCCAGAAGTGGTATTAGAAGGGAAGGGAGGCGGTGAGAAGGGGTGATCGGATTTGACTGGATTTTGTTTACTTGATTCAACATATTAAGGGCCTATTCGGCGGACACATGGGCAGGTGAATGGACACAGGAACAGAAAAATTTTGAACTGATTTTTACTGTTCACGTGAGAAAAAAAAATGCAATCTGAATAATTTTTTTTTCCCACATGAATAGTAAAAATGAGAGTGCAGCCGAACATGTCCTAAATTTGAGGGAAAGAGGAGGGGAAAGAAATGGAGATGAGGTAGACATTTATATATAAAGTTACAAACTAATTAAATTTTGTGGCTCTCAAATTAGAGTGTAGAGGAGGTTTACTCTTTACACTGTTCTCATTCACTCCTCCTTTCTCCTTCCTTTTTTATGTACATTGTTAGTTGTAAATTCAGAAATAAATTAAAAGGTTTCTATATGGACTCCATGAAATTGTTTGAATTAAAAACATAATTGCAATTTAATTAGGTTAAACTAACATTGATAAAAAAATCAATATAATTACATAATAGTGATTCTAGACATTTTTTTTTTTTTACAAAAAAACCTTACATTTTACCAAAATAACTCCACATATCAAAGTTAAACCATAATGCAAATACTAACTATCTTCTAATGAATAAATCAACTTTTATAATTTTTAATTTATATGTCCATTATATATATTGTTTTATTCTTAAACATAAAATCCTCATATATTTTACAGAAAAAAAATATGTCACTTGCAGGTTGAGTCATTCCTCTGGTATTACAATGTTTTGCACTAGAGTGCAGTTTTTGATTCTACATAAAGAAGAATATTTGTCGCCCAAATATTTGTGCCATTGTTTTCCATTGTCAATTTAAAAAAAAAAAATTCAAAATAACAAAGTTAAATAAGTCAACTTTAAAAAAAAAAAATAGTCATAAGCTGATCGACCACTAACAATGCTAATAATTAGTGATCTACATGTATATCCCTTAAATCAACCACTACCAATCACTAACGTTGTCAGCGAATGGTCTTATCTTTTGAAATCCCACAATAGTTTTGACTTATTCATTATATTTTTTCAGAGCTTATTAAAAAGTTGGTTTCCACTAAGATAAGTTTCCACAACAGTACATGGAGATCAAATTTTATTTTAGTTTTATAATTTTTTAAACTATTTTTTAGATTCGTAGAAAATCACTTCTTTCGAATGATTCATAATTTTTAGATCAAATAATTTTTTTACCTATTTAAGAAAATAGTAAAAAAAACCCTTAAAATGTAAAATTTGGTCTCGAATCATATTTTCGTATGGAGATTATGTTGAATGATTTGGATTAACTGTTGCAACTTTAGCTGTGGCAATACACGCTTGCTATTACGTGTGTCTTCGACAATCCTTGCATTATTTTTTCAAACGAGAGCTAATTATTTTTAAAGTTTTTTTTTTGAAATTTTTTATACTGAAGAACTATAAAATTTTAAAATAAAATTATTTTTTATCAAAAAGTTTGCATATGACAAATTGATCAACAGATAGGTATTATTTTTTGAAATATTAAAACCATGTATAATAGAGAACAACGTAATTAACCTCGTAAGAATCTATGTAGAGAATATTAAATGAATTGTATCATTTAATAAATCTACATTTCACCTTAGACACAACAAACACATTATGAATGGGAAGAGAAATAAAAATGCATGAATCCTTAGATTAAAATAAATTAGAAAATAATAATTAAACAATAGTAAATATAACGCGGTATCACTAAGAAATCTCGATCGAAACTCAACACTATTTCCCGAAATTTTTAAATATATCTTCAACAAAAAAAACCAATAAACTACTATTTCTATAAAATTCGATATTTACCCGGATTTCAACGACAAATTGCGGCACCAGTCTAATCCAAGACTGGAGCCGCCATTTGTCGTTGTAGCTCCGCAAAAACTAAAAAAAACCTAAAAGTTTCAATTGTCGTTGAGTTTTAATATATATTTGTTTAATAATTTTTAAAAATAAAAAGAACAATTAATAATTTGAATACGTCAGAAAGAACATCAAATAAAATAGATAAAACATCTTATAATTTAGATGTACTGGAAGGACTACGAAATATTTTTCAGGCAGGATTTTTCGTGGCTGTAAAAAAAAATTAAACTATTTCTTGGTGTGTTATTGGAAAAAATAAAAATACTTTGTATTTGAATTATTGATCTCGGTTCATAAGTCAATTCTAGTAAATAAAGAAATCATTGTCGTCTTTCTAGTACATTCAAATTATAAGATACTCTATCTATTTCGAATAAAAATTTCTTGTCATCATTACAAAAGTCAACTAGAATAAGATGAAATACAACTAGAGGAAAACAAAATATAATTAGAAGAAGATGAAAGACAGCTAGTAGAACAAGAAATACAACCAGTACAAAATAAAAGACAGCTAGAAGAAGATGAAAAACAACCAGTAGAATATTAAAAGACAACCAGTACAAGATGAAAGACAATAAGAAAAGATGAAATACAACTAGAGAAAGACAAAATACAATTAGAAGAAGATGAAAGACAACTAGTAGAACATGAAAGATAACACAGTACGAGATGAAATACAATCAGAAGAAGATGAAATACTACCGGTAGTAGATGAAAGACAACTAGTAGAACGTCAAATACAACAACTAGAAAATGAAAGACAACAAGTACAAAATAAAAGACAACTAGAAGAATATGAAATACAACCAATAGTAGATGAAAGACAACTAGACGGAGTTATAAAACAATCAGTAGAATATTAAAAATAATTAGAAGAAAATGAAAAACAACCAGTATAAGATGAAAGACAACTAGTATAATATGAATGACAACTAGTAGAAGATGAAAGACAACCAATATACCATTAAAGACATCCAGTACAATATGAAAGACAATTAATTAGAAGAAGATGAAATACAATAGAAGTAGATGAAAGACAGTAGAGCATGAAAGACAACCTGTACAAGATGATAGACAACTAAAAGAAGGTGAAAAATAACTAGAAGAAGATGATATACAATCAGAAGTAGATGAAAGACAACTAGTACAAGACGAAATACAACTAGAAAAAGATGAAATACAACCAGTAGTATATAAAAGACAATCAGTACAAGATGAAAGACAACTACAAGAAGATGAAATACATCCAGTAGTAGATGAAAAACAATCAGTAGGACATGAAAAACATCCAACATAACATTAAAGACAAGCAGTACAAAATGAAAGAAAACCAATACAAGATGAAATACATCTACAACAAGATGAAAACAACTACAAAAAGATGAAAGACCACCAATAGAACATGAAAAACAACTAGTACAAGATGAAATACAACTAGAAGAAGATGAAATACAACCAGTAGTAGATGAAAGACAACCAGTAGAACGAGAATGACAACCAGTAAAACATGTAAGACAACCAGTACAAGTTGAAACACAACTAGAGGAAAATGAAAGACAACCAGTAGAACATGAAAGACAATCAGTACAAGATGTAATACAATCAGTAGTAGATAATAGAGAACTAGTAGAACGTGAAAGACAACCATTTAAATATTAAACACAACCAATACAAGATGAAAGACAACTAGAAGAAGATGAAATACAACCAGTAGTAGATGAAAGACAACTAGTAGTCCTTCTAGTACATCTAAATTATAAGATGTTTTATCTATTTTATTTGATGTTCTTTCTAACATATTCAAATTATTAATTGTTGTTTCTTTTTTTGAAAATTATTAAACAAATATATATTAATACTCAACGATAATTGAAATTTTTGAGTTTTTTTGAGTTTTTACGGGGCTGCAACGACAAATGACGCACCCAGTATGGAAGGTGTATTTAACATATTAAGTGATCTTTTGATTTAATTTATTTTAGCAGGGGTGTATTTAAAAATTTCGGCACTATTTCACTTATTATCATCTAAATAAAGACTATGCAATTTCTGGAAAAAAAAAGAAAATAAATGCAAAGGCAAAACATGACAGCAAACACCTCATTTCAATCAACTTAATTGTTTGGAACGGGAAGTCCGTTTTTGAGCCCATTTTATATAATCAAAAGCACTAGCACACTACACCGACTGCACAAAGTTTTTGAGTATTTAAAGAGATTTTTATGGGTGTGAGATTGGCTATCTGTATCTCACATGGATATAGACTTTATAAAGCACACGTCAAAAAAGAGGAGATTGTACGCGATTCGAGAGAGTGCCTTCACCCAAAACTTTTATGTTTAGAAATATAGAAAATAAATTATCGTAAAAGAGATGAATTACTTTTTTTTTTCAACATTAGATGACACCGATTCAATGATTTAGTCTATTTTATTTTCACAATTTGCACACTAACTACCACACAATTAAAAAAAATAAAAAAAACTAAATTATTGATTCGGTATCTTTAATTTCTGCCAATTTAGGTGTCATCGAATAAATGATTTGGTCTTTATAGTTTTAGATTTTTTGTGGCTTAATTTTCAGAAATTGATTTTGTTCCTTCCATGAGATGAAAAAAAAAAGTAACTAATTTATTTCCAATAATTCAATTTTTACTTATCTTAAAATAAAGAAAATCTTGTCGACAGGGTGCCTTCACCCGTGATCTAAGTCCCAATCATGGAATTGCTTTCCGTTTTATATTTAGACATAACATACTACACAAAATCACTCAGAATTTTTCTTAAATTATCTCCACTCCAACATCCAACCAACTCTTTAATATTAATCTCGCCACTTAATTCGGTCTCATGTTATCTTAATTTGCCCATAATTTAACCGTGCCGTGGTGGGTCCCTTGGTGTTCATGGATGTTAAAATAAAGTAAAAAATTCTCCTTTATTTGATGTATACAGTGGTAGTCGGCCACCAGAACAAATTTTCGGAGGTGCTACTTTTATTCGATTATCTGATTTCAAATTGGTACTGAATTAGATTCGGATCAAAACTGATCCGGATTCAATTTGGTTTAAAAATATAACCGATTAATTTATGGATACGGTTACAAAATTAATATTTTAAAATCTGATCCGAATTCGAACATGAACCGATATGTAATAGATAGAATATGAGTTTGATTTAATTATTCAAACCATAACCGAATCCGACCTGATATCCATATAAATACCCGATACAATACTAATACAATTCTTTATAGTTAATTAATATAAAAATATAGATTAATAACTATTAAAAAACAACCATACGTAGCAACTTTTTTTAAATAAATATTTATTTAAGTACAAAACTATACTAGAAAGCAGAGTTGTAAAAAACGTTCGTTTAGATCGATAAATCGGCCGATTAGTCGTTGGTGGTGGCTAAAACTATCACGGATTTTTCCAACTAATCTTCCGATTATTTTCAATTTTGGCCGATTATTCCTGATTATTTTCAATTTTGGCGATATCATGTCCGTTCGATGAGCACATACCATTATTTACATCACTGCTAGAAAGATACCGAACTTTTTTTTCTTCTTTTACTATTTGAATGCAAAACAAAAGACAAATACTAAAAACAATATTGGACATATAGATCATTTCAATTCCATTAGAAATGAGAATAAGGAACGAATTAATTTTAATGCATTCATTTTTTGATGCATTAATTTTAATTAGAAGGTTAATAAATTAATTTTAATGCATTCATTTTTTGACGTTTTTTGACCACTTGACTCTATGCAAAATTAATTTTAAAATTTAAATTTTTTGCATGTAGACGCATCACTCGTAAGGTAGACGGATTTCAACGGTTCGGATTCGTCGTTTGAAGCCGATTCAATGGATTTTAGACTTGAGTTCACCAAGTGCTTGGTGAACTCAAGAGCACCCTAGTTCTACCCCTATTTATATTATAACCTTGGGGCCCCTCATACTCTATAACCTCATTTATTAGTTCCTATAGGTTTTGATATATGTAGAATGCTTGTTTTTAAAAAATATGGATAATTAGATGTGCCAAAAAGTTCATTCTACTTTTATGACTTTGTGAAACATCCTTATGGGTATAGTTTGAAAAAAAAAATGGTTGAACCAAAATCGCCAGCAGCGGACGATGACTTTGTTCCTTGTACTTATACTGGTAAGGCTAGCACTTCATTTGCTGTCACTGATCCAGAGCCACCAACATTGGACGATGACTTTGGTCCCTGTACATGCAAGGCTAGCACTAATCCTCGTTCTAAGAAGTAGGATTATTGAAGTTTAAAATTTGGATGAATTTTAGTTGAATGAATTAGAGTTTTAAATTTTTTGAGTTTATTTAGTGTTTATGTTATCAGTTTGCCTTTATTTCATCAATTTAGTGCTTATTTAGGTTTTATGTTGTCAGATTGTTTTTATTTCATCAAGTTATAAAAACGACATTTCAACTTACTCATTTCATAGTAAAAAAATGACATACAAATAAAGTTCACAAATTTCAAATAAAATAGTTCACAACAATGCAAAATAAATAAGTTCACAAATTCTAAATAAAATAGTTCACAACATTGCAAAATAAATAAGTTTCACAAAGCATCTAAATAGATAAGTTCGGAACATGCATCTAAATAAATAAGTTCATCAGCGACCACGTCTGAAAAAATTAAGTTGACGAGTTTTGGGTCTTCTACCAGATGCCTCTGCAACACTACTTGCTGTCTCTGCCCGGCTACTAGATGCTTGTGTCCCTTGTGTGAGTTGTCTTCTACCAGTTGCCTCTGCAACAACTCTGGCATTTTCTCTTTCATTGGCTTCGTTTATGACATCTACATTGCATTTGAATTCACCAATCATTGTTAGTTATTAAGATAGTAAAATTGAAACTCAAATATAAATTTTGTACAATGTTACATACCTGCTCTCTGTTGGTTGTATGCAATCTTCTAAGTACTTTGTTTGACATAATTTGCAAAACATACATTGATTGAATTTAACCGTTTACATGATTAAGTGAGTTTGTAGGTTCAAGGCCTTAATTGCAAGATTAATATTAAGAACCAAAGATAGGTTCAAGATCTTAATTGCAAGATTAATATGACGAACCAAGGTTCATGAAGATTTTAATTGCAAGACTTAATTGTAGAACCGAAGAAATAAACAAGACTTTACGAAGCTATAGATTTATAATAATATGGTTCAGAACGGAACAAACCGTATGGAACAGATTAAATCATAAAATTACAGAGAGTTCTAGTATGGTTACGTCTAGAACGGTTGTAATCCTTTGGAACACTTATCAACTAAATTGTGGGATAAATTGTACTAACCGTGATGAACAGATATAGACGTTCAGAACAATTAATATTAATTTAATAATGCAGAAACTCTAATTTCAATATTTGTACAATCCGTTCAGAACGGATCTGGTAAATCTGGAGCCCCCACTATAAAAAGAGTTACCCCACTTCAGATTTGACCAAGCTAGCCGCCTCAAAAATTCAAAAAGAATTTATTTTGCATTCTTGAAAGCTTCCATTGTTGAGTGAGTTTAAACTTCAATATCCTCTCAACACTCTCAAATCCACTCGACTTATCTTCTTTGAGATATAGTTTAGTGTCTAGAATTTAGTTCTAGAGCCTTTCCATCCATAGTTAGTGATTTTCCGCTTGTAGGGCATTAAAGAAACTCACTAGCTCGAGCGTCTTTCGCTCACATATATCCATAGATGTGTAACGATCCCCTTCGTCGGGACTCTCCAGCTTGAGCTTATAGGCTTACCTTGTACACGAGTTAGGCCGTGACTTCCCACCTTTGTGATAAGCCTCAATTATATATACCTTCGGTTTGGGTTTTACCTCTAAAACTGCACCAAATTCCTTGTATTTTAGCTTACTTTAGTATAAAATACATCCAAGAACCAAATTACTGCCTTTGCCTTTGTTTAAATTGCAGAAATCGAGCAAGAGGAGCATAACTGTGAGTTGGTGCGGGCTGCACAAAATAAATTCAGCTGAAAAATAAATTTTGAAATTTTCAAGTTTGCGTCAACCGAGTCAGAGAATATTGCGGGTGCTCGTGCGGACCGCACAAACTAGAATGCGACTGCAGGAATTTCATGCGGGCCGCACAAACCCTTTTTCCTTAACAATTTCCATCTGACTTCTCATTTTGTGCCGGCCGCAGAGAATTTGTGAAGGCCGCATGAAGACCGCACCAATGCCAATCTTGCCTTATTTAGCGATATCTTCTCATATTTACTGCCAGATTCTGGGGGATTGCTTCCCAAGGCACAAAAAATGCAATATATTGGCAGGGAGGCAGTAGGAGAAGACATCTTTTAACCTAGTTTTAATTCTACATATCTCTCTACATCTTTTTTATCTTCTCAAAGTGAATCAAGGCAATTGGAGAGAAGGATTGAAGGTTTCTCGAGCGAGCAAAGTGAAGATAAGGGGCAGCGAGCAAAGAGATTGGTGTACTCTATTCTCTTTCTTGTTATTCTCAGTTTTTATCATGTTTACTCTTGTATTTCTCTTGGATGTTAGCGCACCCATGAGAGGCTAGATTTCCTCTTTAGAGATTTAGGCTTTAAGCATGAACTTGTGTTAAAATCTACCTTACTTGGATAGTTTTCTTTATGATGATTGTTTGCTTGCATGTTTGTTCTTGTTGATTCTATAATTCATGTGATTGTGTAATTTGCGTGCTTGTTAATTAGCATTCCGCTTAGGTTTAACCAACTTAAGATGATTAGGATCAAGAATTGATGGTACCAAATTATGTACATGAATAACTCTAGAATTGAGATTAGAAATGACCAAATATATTTCTTAATCTGGAACCACAAGGAATAAATGTTGGATTGAGGTGAATGACTTAATCGTGAAGCCTCATATTTGATTGGGACCCCTAGAATTGAACCGAATATTGATTGTGAAGGACTTATTCATAAAGTATCGATATTTGGTAATAAACTTGGCTAACTTATGCTTATGGTGTAAATAGCTAGGGTGAAGGACTTAATCGTGCAATCCGAATTATTTAGGCACGTCATTAATTCACGAAAGTGACCTTTTTTGACATATGAGGATTAGAAACTCCATAATTGCAAACATGAATTTAGAAACCAATTAAGTGTATATTTGAACCAAGGGATTGTATGCCGATAGCTCCTAGACTCTTATCTATTTGAATCACAAAACTCCTTTTATTTGTTTGTTTTAAATTGCTTTGTTTAAATTCAACTCTCAATCGGGTATTGAACCTACAAAACTAATTTTACAACAAACCCCCCCATTTACTTTTATTGCACTAATTTAGGACTAATTAATTTTGTAGAAAATAATATTGCTCGTTATCTTTGGATCAATACCTATTTTACTACAATGATAGGTTGTATGCTTGCAACCGACCTATCATTGTGTATTAAGATTTTATAACTTTTAAAAGTGAAAAAGTGTATTAATTTGTCTCATATTTCAATACCTAAAATACACTATAAGCTTTTTGGCGCCGTTGCCGGAGATAACGGATAGATAATAATTTTTACTTTAAAAATTAATTCTTGCATTTTTCTTGCATTTATTTTATTTTATTTCACTTCTTTGGAACCTACTTCTCTTCTCTTTCTCTTCCACATATTTGAGCATTGGCGCCTATAACTAGGAGCCAGAGCTAGAAGAACACGCCAAGCGCATCTACATCTCAACCTACTCCACAGTCCGTTCTCAAGGAGGAGGAACAAATGGCCAGAAACACTCATTATGGAATGCCCTTGGACTGGAGGAAGAAAATGGATCTCAAGTCCATGTTGACAATGATCCTAATCCCCGATTCGATAGCCCTTTCCATGGCACAAATGGCAGAAGTGGCCCTCCACCTCGCAATCCAAAAGACCACCAACCAATTAGGGAGTTTGTGAATCAAATGGAGCCGGGCCAACGATTTGGCTACATAGCGCATGGAGGAACCAACCAGATCTCAAACCAACTCTTATTCACTTGTTAGGTCAAAATATGTTTGGTGGTGCATTAAATGAGGACCCTCACCAATATTTAGCTATGTTTGAAGAACATTGTGGTACATTTGCACCAAGAGGACCCCAACTTGATGCCTTAAAATTGAATTGTTTTCACCTTTCTCTTAGGGATGATGCTAGGACTTGGTTGATATTGTTAAACCCTAGGGTAACACAAACTTGGACTGAGGTACAAAAGTTGTTTTTAGACAAATACTTTCAGTCTTAAAAAACCCAACATTTTAGAGCAAAAATCACCGCTTTTAAAGAAGGTGAAGATGAGTCATTGAGTGAAGCTTGGGATAGGTGGCAAGAACTCTTGCGTTTGTGCCTTAACCATGGAATTGATATTTGGCTTTTGTTTCAATTTTTGTATGCAGGATGCACGTATGCGACCAAGTCTCAACTCAATGCAGCTGCAGGAGGGAACTTGGCCAATAAAGATTCTGTGGAGGCGATGGAAATAATTGAGGACATGGCGATAAGCCAACGCAAATAGACAGCTGGAAGAGATGCGAGGAAGAGTAGCGCACCTACAGGCATGCTCAAGGTGGATGAGGTTACTGCCTTACAAGCCAAGGTAGAGTCTATTCAAAACCAAATGAAACAGATGCAGCAGGTAAAATCTGTGGTTCAAAATTTTCTGTGGTATTTGTGGGGGCACAGACCATAATACGACCGGTTGCCAATATTCTATGGAAGGTGAGAAAATAGTTGAACAAGTCAATGGTTTGTTTTACAATGAATGTGACAAAAGAAATGGTCAATACAACCAAAACAATTCCAACACTTACAACCATGATACAAGGTGGAACCATCCAAATTTTAGGTGGAAAAATGACAATGAAAATTCAAATCAAAACCAAGATAATGGTAACCAATACTAAAACCGCCCAAGTCAAGGTCCATCTCAATTGTCAAGATTAGAGAAAATGGTCGAGAAGTTGGTAGTTTCTCAAAGCAATTTTGTGATTTCCCAAAATGAGTTTGTTAATAACCAAAAGAACAAGAATGATGAGTTTTTAGATGCCTTGAGAACCCTAAACAATAATGTGGAACTCTTGTCAACCCAAGGGTGGTTACTTAAAATCCAAATTGCTCAATTAGCCGCTTTTGCTTCACGCCCACAAGGTATGCTTCTGGAACAGCCGAAACACAACCCAAGAGAACACGTATATGCCGTAACTCTTAAAAGTGGTAAGCAATATGATGGACCGGAGATGCCGGCTAAAGGAGTGATGAAAGCCGATACACCACCAACAGCAGAAACAGAGGTTTCTGCGACCTCACCAGATTTTCCTACGGCCTTACCAGATTTTGTGTGGGCCACACAAAATCCCGCAGATATCTAAAAATTGGGTAAAACTGATCTGAAAAAGGTAAAACCTTCTGTAACCGCTAAGTATGTTCTCCCTCTCAGGTTTGTACATTTCCCTCAGCGGTTAGCTAAGACCAAATTGGACTATCAAATTGTCAGATTCAAAGACCACTTGAAAAAAGTGAACCTTACCATCCCTTTTACTCACTACTAGAATTTCCGGATTTTCCAAGGGCAGCCTATGTTATTTCCGAAGGTAGGAGTGGCCTACGGAAATAAAATCACCTTCTCTGACACACTTAATAATTTCCGACGGCAGCCCGACGGAACTAGTCGCGCATGGAAATCCCAGCTGTCGGCCCATGGAAATGTTAACTATTAGCCCTTGGAAATACTTTTGCATGACCCATAACCCGCCAAACAGACCAAATATGATATTTTATTGATAGCCCATGGAAATAGCTCACCCCTTGCCCTTGGAAATAAGTTAGAAGTAGAAAGACATATTATTTCCATGAGCTACCCTTGTAAATGTTTTGGTTATTCTGTTTATATAATTTTATAGTGAAGGCTCATGGAAATACTGGACCACTATGCCCATGGAAATGTTTTACTGATCCAGTTAATATTATTTTTTGATTAGACGTAGTATTTCCATGAGGCTACCGTCGGAAATGTTTTGTTTCTGGAGACAGGACCTTTTCTGTTTATTTGAGATTTCCCTTTGAATGTTGGCCAAAAGTAAATAACAGCAGCAAGCAGTATTTAATAGAGATAGTTAAAACGAAACATTTAATTGAAAACATAAAATTTAAACATCCTACAAGTACTACAAGTTAAACATCCTACAAGTTTAAACATCCCAATTTAAACATCCCAATTTAAACATAAAATTTAAACATCCTACAAGTTAAACAATTCCAGGGACCAGATTAATTTGACACATCCTACAAATTATGCAACATCCTACTTAATTTAACACATCCTAAGTTAAACATCCAACATCCAAACAACCGATACAAGTTAACCTAAATGTTTTATATTGTTCCAAGTACTACAGTTCTTTACAACAAATTAACACAGTTTAGGGAAGATGATCATCTTCCACACCAGAATTGTCCTTTGATGGTTGAGGATTCTCTCCCCCACCGGCATTGCCCTCCGATGACCCCTCCTACAGAGCCAGAAAATTATAGTTAACACCAGCTTAAATTCAAATATTAGAGATTCTGTCATTTCTTAACTCACAACAGAGAAGTGCTTATCGGAAACTTTGGAGGCTCTATTCCTTGTTTTCGGAAGAGTTCCGCAAAACAGTCCCTCGTGAACTGGCTATTCTTTTTAATCTCTTCCATATCTGCTCTGTGGCGCTGCTCTTGTGCAGCTAGCTCAGCAACAAATGAAGTACGCTCAGCAACAAAGGAAGTACGTTCAGCTCTAAGTAACTCTGCCACCTCCTCTTTTGTGTATTTCCTTTTCGAATCTTCGGCGGAAGTAGCTGTGCTCTTTGTAGGCTCTGATGGGGCACCCTCCACTGTCTCCAAGACTCTGGTGAGTTTGCTGGTCCTACTCTTGAATCCAAATCCGAATAGCCTCCCTCGCTTGTCCTCCCCATTCACAGCCATCTCCCAAATTTCCTCGTCGTCCATCGTATCCCCGTAGAAAGCCTTAAGCTCCAAGAATTCTTTCTGCCACCATTAGAACAAGTAAATTATTCATGTAATCGGTCAATAATTTGATTGGAACCGCACTCTCTCAAATTATGACTAATTGACTCATGCTACTGATCAAGTACTGCATTCAAACCGTAAGTTATTTGATCTTGGTATAAAAATGTACTCTAGATTAAATTTTAAGTAATTTTTTAATTTTTTATTATCTAAAAAGATGGGTAGAATATCACTCTTTTTATTATGGTCCAAAATTTTCAATCAAGTGATTTTCTACCTATATAAAAAAATAGTAAAAAAAGTTCTAAAAAATGTAAAATTTGATCTGCAAGTATATTTTCATATCAAAATCATGTTGAATGATTCAAATCAACTGTTTTGACTTTATAAATAGAGATATAAGTCCATAGCATGAGCCACTGTGTAATATGCATATTTATCATAACCTCACTCTTTATGAATACCAACTTTTGGAAAAGAAAAACTAATTGGGAATTGTTGAACCCTTCTATTTAGATAAGCATATATAGTTTATTAAACTTGATGGATGACATGTGATATCATTGTAGCACAATTATACTTTGAAGGAGAAATAATAAAAAAACAAATAATGTTAACTATATATACTTACACCACTGTTAATAAAAAAAAGCTTAATGATAGCCAAACAAGATTACAGACAATACCAGTGATTTCTGAAGTGCATTTTGGGGTAGATATATCCTTGACAGAAGCTACATTTAAGAGAAGGAGAAAGAACACAAAAGGGAGAACCAGCCACATCTCTCTTTTTAATTTTGAAATTCCTCCTAGTGTGTTTTTTTCTTTCTAGTAATGTGCTGTTATTATTATATAGATAAAAATATACATACTCCAAAACAAAGAGATAATGCTGCACTTCCTATTTGATTGTGGAACCTCTCAAGTAGCTTTCAATTCCTTTACAAATATGTACTAGTACCTCTACAAAACAATTCCGGAATACCGCTCCAAAACTGTGACTTTCGCACATTTATTGAGATATTTTTAGAAAATAACAAAGACATGAAACCGACTTTACAAATTAAAACATAATTCTATAGGAATTAATATGTGTATGTGCTATATAGTATATACCATCAAACACTAACTTTTGTTCTTTATTATCAATTGACCAAAAATTGGTACACTATATTTGTGCAACAAATAATAAATTAAGAAAATTTGCAACATAAAATTGCATTTATTATTTGTGCGATACTACATATGCATAATGATGTATTTCTCAAGCTGCAATAGTTCAAGGCGTCCAGCCCAAAAATATCAGCACATAGATGCATTCCAATATTCCATGGAGTTCTAAAATATGGCCCAAATATCCTCGGCCCGTTTTAAAATACTTACCGCTTCCTTTTCCGCGTTCTCGTTCACGTATTTCTTTCCTTGTGGTGTATCACGCATGTGAGTTCGATCAAAGACCTCCTTCGGCCCAACCGGTGATCCCTTCTCGGAAATCTGAAACCAATACATAAATGTATGTAGAGGATGTTAATAAATCATAACCTAAGTTAAATCACTGAACTAAATTTAATGTAATTTTCATTACCAAAACTTCCTTGTGGCGATAACTGCTCCTGGATCCACCCACATGATGCACCACTTCTTGACCTCCTTTAATTCGGTTTGTACGGTTGGTGGCTGATGCAGCGACAAATTTGTCCTTCGACCAAATAAGAACCAAACCCTTCCAATACTCCAGGTTCTTGCACCATTTGGGAGGGTAGTCTATCCATACCTCTTTTTCATCTCCAAACTTCCTCGTGAGCCACCTTCTCGTTTCCCCGAGTTCCCGCATATATGTCTCAGCCGCTACTCTCTCAAATACCTCAATACACCTCACGGTGTCTTGCTCAGCCCCCCATGAATACCTCTGGAGGAACTGTTTTAGAATAAACAGTCTTGTCGTCGAGGGAAACATGTTCCAGCTCCGGTAAGGTCCGGGCAAGTTCCACAGTGTAAGAAGCCTAAGCGTGGTGATTATCTTTGTGCACTTGGGTGATGACGTGAACTCAGCATCACCGACTACCGCCAATTCTGGTCTGTCCTCGGGTGGCACAGGGTCACGAGGCATTGCAAGACCCCGCCCACACCTCTCATTGCCTTTTCTCTTACTTCTTTTTCTTTTCCTCCCGACAGCTGACGCTTGAGCAGCCGACTCATCGAGCTCTAGCCCGCATGCATCAAGAGCTTCAAGAATCCCGGTTAGGGGACGACGGCGTAAGCACCTCCTACTGCCATCATCATCCAGTATTGCGGGATGTGGGCAGGACTCAAATTTGGTGTATTGCTCTCCAGATGCATCCTCTTCTTGCAGAGTTCTTGCCCGCTGGTCGGACAGCGAGGGTTCAGGCGGTGCCTGGGCAGCTGGTGACTCGAACCGAGTCGGCGAGTGGCCAGGATGCCTGATCGGGGACCGGTCATTAGATTCCCACGCATCCCAATCAGTGGCTACTTCAGTAGGTGCCCAGGAAGAACCTGCATCTAGAGTTGAAGGTGGCGGGACAGCACTGTTCCCGGTTGAACGACTTTGATCACTTCTAAGCCCTGCCCTTCGAGGATTGCGGCCTGTAAAGGTTCGGAACTTCGAGGAGCCAGTGTCTGACCGCAGCGGTGCCTGGTCATCAGCCTCTGGTGGTGGCTGGGGAGCAGCCTGATATGGCTCGGCAAGGGGCGAATTTTCAGGATCTGACTGGGCAATTGGTGATGGCTCGACAGGGTGTGACTGGGGAGCAGCTAGATCTGGCTCGGTAGGGGGTGCCTTTTCAGCGGCTGTCTGGGCTGTTAGCGATGGCAGTGGGTCTGCTTCCATGGGCCGAGGCGACAGCTGGGGAGCATCCTCATCTGGCTCGACAGGGGGGGACTGGGGAGTATCATCAACCTCATGCACAGTAGCAAGGGGCTCTTTCCTTTGAACGGGGGGGGGGGGGTGCAATACCCGAAAAGCGGGGTTCAGCCTCGCAGACCTCCGGATCTCTTCCTTCGTTCTACCCCGGGGTTTCTTCTTACGGGGGGGTTCACAGTGATGGAGCTGAATTTCAGGTGTTGTTTGAACAGTGTCCCCACTGACGGCGGGAGGCAGTGACACTGGGTGGGTGGAACCCGGTGGATCTGGAGATAGATCAGCAGCTGCTGTATGAACGGGGACCTCATTTCCTTGAGGCGGTGACGGCGGGAGGGTGCCAACCGGTGTCTCTGGCGACAGCGGGTCATCTTGAGGCGGCTCTTGCCGCTGGTTGAGTCTCGGGGATTTCCGGCGATGTACTAGCGCGTACTTGGAGATATCATCGCCCCTAGCCATTCTGAACCTGAAACAGATTATACAGTGAATTGAGATTTCATATAACCACTTTAATGCATTAATGCATTATGCCCAACAATTGAACATAACTGAAAATTCCCTGAAAAGGCCAACTAACTGGAAAAAAAATGCAACACAACTACATACGGGCTAAACAGGCTAAATAGGCTAAATAATTAAGGGAGGTGCTGAATTGAGCGCATTAATTGTAATTTTGAGATCTCAAAGAAAATTTTCTCTCTAAATACCAAGAAGAGCCCTACAGTCTCTTTCTTAAAATATCACAATGAATTTTGTCACAATTAATACAAAATTTAATTAAAGACTAAAAAATAATGTGAGATTTAGAATTTCAGGCTAGCCAGGATGTGGGTAGGCCAAACAAGCAGAAGATTCATAAGACTAGAATACAAGAAAGAAACAAAAGAACGTGATACTAATGCACTTTTCTATGGCATTATCAAATCGAAATAAATTTAAAGTTTCCAATAAAAACAATTTGCTTGAAAGAAACACAAGAACTTATTGATAGTGTAAATGCCACATAGGGGGTAAAAACAGAAAAGAATAAAATATATATGTGTCAGCTGGGGGTAAGAAGACGAAGAAGCAAATGTAAATGCCAATTTGTCAGCCATGGTGAAACTAAAAATTAAGTATAGATATAAGATATATCAGTCTAGACGTAGTACAAGACGACAAATTAACAATAGCTGACAGTTGGTATTGATAGATAATCCAAACAAAGTATTAAAGATTGGTTCAAGACTATGTTAATTGTTAGAGAAAATCTTGTTGTACTTGTCATTCCAAATTCTCACTAGACGAAATACAAAGCAGTAAAAAGCAGCATCTAATGAGAAGTATCGGAGGAAATGAAGTCCCTTTTATTGTGTGAGAAAGTGTTAATTGGCAAAAAAGAAGATATATCAGTACTAATTTATGCGAGCATATCAGTGCAAATTCATCAAATGTACACAGGTACAAAAGAAGAAGATAATATCTACTTTGCAATAAAGTGTTAATTTCCAGTAAAACGGTTTAAAAGGGGTGGTAGGGGAAAAGCAACAAGGCAGCACCCCCAAATCAATATGCACTATGCTACGTCACAGAACAAGGCAGAAAGGGGTGGAAATTGAAAAATAAAGAGTTAGTATAAAGAAAATATCAAAAAGAAGATAAATTTACAAGTCGGATATATATTATTGAAAGCTTAGCATTAATTAGATTATAAATCTTGAACTAGACCTGAAAATCCAACAATAACCAAGTGAAGTATTTTTATCGTACTACTAAAGGGTCTTTTGGATCACGTATTGAAACAATAAATAGCATTGTTTCTATAACTTATTTGTCATTTTTCAAATTTAAAGGTTCATAAATGCATTCAAGAACCACATCAGATCAGCAGTCCAGAAGGCCATAATACAAAAGGTAACAGATGGTTCTTCCAAACTCAATGCCTTATTACAAAAGGTTCCAAAGTCATTTAGCCTAGACAACATTCTTCTCTTAATCTGACGCTCGTCAGTGACCCGGTCTATTCAGATGCCACTATAGAGTTTGATATTAATGGTCTATTCAATTCATTATCAACAAAGAAAAAAGCTAACAATGTGTTGAGAAATAATAATTTGCGGAAAGAGGCACATTTATCTTCTAATGGGGAATCAAAGATGGTCGTGGTTTCAATTGATGAAGAGGTGTTCAACTCAGCTTTGCAAGTATATTTTCAGGTAATTTGTGTTTCTTAAATTAGTTTGACTAATATATTTGGAAAGCTCGAAAAGGTTAGAGAATTGTTGGTCTTTATTAAGCTTTCCTAATTTTATACAGTATGTCTCATTACTTTTTGTTTTTGGGGAGTTTTTCTACTTAACTTCTGCAAATACATACAAATTAAAACACTGGCTAGGTTAAGAAGAAACCATTTTCTCTTAGTTGAATAACACAGTTTATGAGTAACCAATTGAACTTGACAATAGTTTTTGCAAAGATAGTGAAAGTCTCCAATAAGACTAATCCAAGAGGAATGAACATCCTGCTAAGGGAAAAGAACATCCTATTAAATTGAAATGACTAAATTTGATACAGACCCCCAGAAAGTGATATATAATAGATCCATGATGGCAAGTTGCATGCATACATGACTAAATTTGTACCAGTTGCATGCATACATGACTAAATTTGTACTAGT
Source organism: Carex parvula (assembly GCA_025461045.1). Classification (NCBI taxonomy): domain Eukaryota; kingdom Viridiplantae; phylum Streptophyta; class Magnoliopsida; order Poales; family Cyperaceae; genus Carex; species Carex parvula. The sequence goes on along the minus strand of JAJGRW010000982.1, from coordinate 359,663 downwards.
TGCATGCCTACATGACTAAATTTCTCCTATATAATAGATCCATGACTAAATTTGTACCAGTTGCATGCATACATGTGGTAAGCTTGTCCCGTTAGTTAAAATACATATAAGCTTGTCCCCTAATCGGGTCGGGAAAATCAACAACCCGAACCCAATCGATCAAAATCCCAATCCAGTCATTGTCTGAATCGAGAAAATCAACATCTCGACATTCGGCATCGAAATTTAATTTCTACGCTCTATCCCCCGTTTCAACAAGCAATCATCGAGTATACTAATAAATCCAAAATGGGACTTGAATACTTACCCGATGGAGCGAGGTCGGCGCTAGGGTTTGAAAGTTTTGGTTGCGGTACACAAAAGAGCGAGGGGCAGCGTCGTCTTCCTTCTCAAAGCTACGGCGACTGGCGGAACGATGGGGAGAGGCACCGATTTGGAAGAGATCAGGAAGGGAGAACTGATCGGTTTTTGGAACAGTGGAGAAGGGGAGTTTCGAGTGATTTTTTTTGAAAAAGTCGGCTTCTAGGGTTTGAAAGTTTTGGTTGCGGTACACAAAAGAGCGAGGGGCAGCGTCGTCTTCCTTCTCAAAGCTACGGCGACTGGCGGAACGATGGGGAGAGGCACCGATTTGGAAGAGATCAGGAAGGGAGAACTGATTGGTTTTTGGGAGAGTGGAGAAGGGGAGTGTTCGAGTGATTTTTTTGAAAAAAACACTAAGTCCGGGCTACCTTCACACCATCCAGATCTGGCTCAGAGGGGTATCCTCTCCAATATGTGCCCGCTACTCTCTCCCCTGAACGGTTTGATTTATGCTATCAAACGCTTTGAGATTCGCGCTTGCGGAGGGGTCGGTTTGGATCCCGTCATTGTAACACAAATGTTCTACATGTAACGCAGTGCACCGCAATACATACTCAGCCCTTTGTTAATTCCTCTGTATCGCATTTACTAACTTTGCCAACCCAATTTAAAAAAAAAAACGGATGGCTCCAGTGAAGATCAGGACGCTACATCACCGATCAAAAGGCTAAAATTTAACTATCTTTCTGTTTGGCAATGCATCTACATAAATTAATTTTTAAAAAAATGTGAAAAATGAGAAAGTGATTTTTTTGAGATTTTATGTCCAAATCAAATCTACAAATGTCAATTTTGTACAATTTAATTATTTTTTACTCATTCAAATTGTTCAAAACAATGTGGACCGTTAATTTCCGTATGATCATTGAACGGTCGATTTGCTGAAAAATGACATCTAGTTTTTTTTGAAATGATCAAGAAAGAACATGAAACCTTAAGAACATAAAAGTTAAATAAGCCAGATACTAGAAAGCCTCGATCCAAAGTAAACTATTTATAGCCGTACGATGTTGCTATATTGTGTCGCTTGGATGGATTAGTAAATGGGTCTCGATTTATATCAAATTTTAATACAATCATCTTAATACAACACTCTTTCATTTGAACGGTTCCGATCGTCAACGAATGCAACTTCGTCTTCGTTCCTTCATTGATCCATACAGCATGGGTTCAAGTCCTATGTACATTGGAGTATGGCACAAGTGATTGATGCATAATGCACTATTTTTACAATTTCAAAAGGCTAAAAATTAATTGTACTAATGCATTATCAATGTTCAAGCATAAAAATTAATTGATGCATAATGCACTATTTTATACTAATGCATTAATTTTAGAGGAGGGATATACTTACAATAAATTTTGAGTTACAACAAATTACAACATTTATTTTTTTCATTTTCAAAGTCCAAATCGTCGATCTAAACCGTTCAACATGATCTCCAAAAAACAGCCATACTTAGACCATTGAATTTTGTACCCATCTTAATAAATAGTAAAAAATTCAAAAAAATATAAAATTTGATCTGCAAGTACATTTTATTTAGATAATTATGTTGAACGGTTTGGATCGACGATTTGGACTTTGAAAATGAAAAAAATGAATGTTGTAATTTGTTGTAACTCAAAATTTGTTGTAAGTATATCCCTCCTCTTAATTTTATTATCATATCAACCTTTATTAATATTATCAGCTTCATATATTACCAATTTTCCAAATAAATTTTAATTGAATCCTACAGTAACATAAATATTTTCCAAACATATTTTAATTGAATCCTATAATATATATAATATAACTTATACCAATCAACACGATAACATACTAATTACATATAATTCATAAACTTAAAATTATAAACATAATTATTTAATATCTAGCAACTTTCTAATTTTTAACCACCTTCAAGTCTCAAATCAATTCAACTCTAGTTATTTACCCCTCATGCAGTGAAATTTAACATGGCGCCTTCATTTTTCAAAAAACAGGCAGAATATTGATTATAATCCGGACAGAGTATTTTGGACTCTAAACAGCGCAACACATTATATCAATTGAAGGCTGCTGTTATGTTTACTATGCTGCACGGAGCAAAAACTGATCTGTTCTTCTCCGAAATTTTGGCTTCACTCATTCGGCGCCAGATTACTTTCACTGAATTCACATCCTCCGGTACCGTAATACCGATGAGGAAACAAACATATAATCTGGACCGTTCTTTCAAACTTACAGCGAATCTCAAAGGTTCTGAAAGTTAATCTCAACCGATAATTTAAGGAAATCTTTTTACAGTAACTGAGAGGATACTTGATACGTTTTCACTCCCCCCCAAAAACTCCTCTTATTAGGTTACCTCCCAATTTGCCCGCCTCCTTCCATCCTCTCCCGCTCATTTCCCCACCTTCTGAGAGGAAACTGAGAAATCAGACTTCGCTCCTTCCCTCCTCTCCCACTAATTTCCCCCCCTTCTGAGAGGACACCGAGAAATCAGACTTCGCGCTTGCTAATCTTCCACTCATTTCTCCCACTTTCGATCACTTATCTTCCCGCTTGTATTCTCGGAGTCGACGGCCATCCAATAGTCGGGCTGGTAATTTTAGAACACTTATTTCACTTCTAGGGTTTAATTGTTCTTCTTTTAAGGTTTACTTTTTGTTTACTCATCTCAATGGTTTTCGGGCTTGGTAATTTTTGTTTACTTATTTCGCATTAAATTTACCAAATTTCTAGAATAGTCAGAGCACATCTAATTTGAGTTCAACAAACTGTTTTTTTACACAAAACACTGAATGAGTCAAATTTGAGAGTCAATTCCGAAAAGTCTTGTATTTGGTATGATCTAAATACTGAGAGTCAATGAACACTGTCTTTCCTTTCAGATTGTGCCAAAATTGTGCTTGAAGTCCTGTGCACATAAAGATTTCTTTTGACTCAACTTGTAAAATTTACTTCGTTTATCTTGAAGTTGTAAACTGCACATTTTGGCTCAACTTGAATTTTTGCTCAAACTGTAACCTGATGTAACTTGAATTTTACAATTTGACTTGAAGTCAAAATGTGTAAAATTTTACAGGTTGAGCCACACATTACATGGTTTAATTTGAAGTCCTGTGCCAAAATGTGCAAGTTGAACAAAAATTTACTTGGTTTAACTTGAGCCAGGTTAATTCAAGTCAAATTGTAAAACCAAGTAAATTTTGGCTCAACTTCTTTTGAATCAACTTGTAAAATTGAAGAGTAAATACTCTCATTGAAATCAAGTTTTATACGTTCTTTCGTCCTCTAATATTTACTTATATTTTTAAAGGAGACCTAACCTTAATCATCATTTAAAGGAGATATAATCCATTCCTATTTTTGCAAGTATATATGCTGGTTTGCAAAGTAATTGCAAACTACATTCCTGTTTTTGGTTTGCAAACCAAAAATAGGAATTAAAAAAGATAAATCAAATGCTATGTTTTTGTACCCCCTCACTGACAGCGGGTCCCTTCTCTGGTCTCTGTCTTTGCTGGTTCCCGTTCTGTTGCTTGTTTGGCACTGGCTTGGCTTGTTGTACCTCTGTGTTGTGTGTGAACCATGTACCGACCAAAAAAAAAATACATTCCTATTTTTGCAAGTATACATGCTGGTTTGCAAAGTAATTGCAAACGACATTCCTGTTTTTGGACCCCAAACCAAAATAGGAATGAAAAAAGATAAATCAAATGCCATGTTTTTCTACCCCTCACTGCCATGAAAAAAAGATAAATCAAATAAAAATAGAAAATGATCCAACTCATATAAAAAGGGCTGATATTTCCAGTAAGTGTTGCAATCCGGGGGTTTAGCTTGTTAGTCTAGTCCTTAATGTTCCTTTTTGAACCAAATCTCTCTAAAGTTTGGCAAAAAGCTCAATTACTGTTAAGCTTAATTTTTTATGGGTACACTAAAAATTTTATCTTAATTCCCATCCATTTTTCTTTTCCTTTTCATTCAAACACAGATGGCCCCAAGGAAATCTGCTATATCAAGAGCAACATCAACCAAAAAAAAATTAGGGAGAAAGCGTAAATCACAGGCACTACTTGAGCTCGGTGAGGGTTCAAATGCTACGCCAGATGGTGAAATTACACCAACCGAACCCGTAAAGAAAAGGGGACGAGGCCCGGGGATCATCAGAAAATCGACAAATGTAGTGGAAGACAGACCAATAATCTGGCCAATTTCCTCTTGTGAGTTTACTTGTGTAGAAAAACCAAAGGAAATAACGGCAGCAATAACTAGGTATCATTATTTTTAATTTTTACAAAAAAATACAACCATTTTATCCCCTAAGTCATTTTCTGAAACCACAACTTTTCTATCACAAGGCTTGCCCTAAACCATATGCCTGGACCATTGAGAAGTTTCCACGCCTTCGATGATACCACGAAAAATAACATCGAGTTTGCATTTCTGGTAGTATATTTTCTTATTATCTTCCATTAGTAGTAATTTTTTTTTTATTGATAAATTCCAGCAAGGTCCTGACATTTCAGAACTGTTATCATTGACAAAATAAAATGACTTGTATGTCAGCACTGTTATTGTTTCAGAGCTGTTATAGTTTCCACGCCCGTTTCATTTCATTTCAGGACTGTTATTTCAGAACTGTTATAGTTTCCACGCTCGTTTCATTTCATTTCAGAACTGTTACTGTAAAAAATCTGAATTTTACATATCGCATGTCTCTGAATTTAATAACATGTAACCCTGCTAATGGAATACGTGTCTTTTTTTTTAAAGGAGAAATTTAGATATCGTGATGGGGAAGATGTCCAGCGTTGTCGGGAAGTTCTGGAGGCAATAGCGGCAAAGAGGTACAGCGGGGAGCTACACGAGGCAAGGAACAATTGCATAAAAAAATTCGGTAGAAACATACTGGCATGGAAGAAGTCTGTTCCACATTGGTGCCTAACCCACGCATACTGGCACGGATTGTGCTACATCTTTGACACAGATGAATGGCAAGAAGTGAGTAAACAAAACCATGATAACCGCACTACATCTGGACTGACGGTCTCTCACTATGCTGGATGTGCAAGTGCACACCAGTATTTTGGTAAACTGGTGAGTTTCAATGAACATTAATTCAAAATGAAACTTAATGTGTAATTTACAGCATCATCTGACTTGTTTATTCATTTTCATGTGGAGAAAAACTTAAAAAATGGAGAAAAACTTAAAAAATGGAGAAGATCCAACAATGAGGGAACTTTACATCCATCTTCATTGTCGTCGAGACAAAGGCAAATCACCCATTGAGACCCAACTGGAAGCTGTCAAGGCCCGTCAGTCTGGACCAGCGGAGATTACTGATGACAATGGGGTAATGGACCCAAATACACAGGAGATTCCCCGTGTAACTGAAGAGTTGGATGTCAACTGCTTGCAATTTCCCAACACAAGAATCAAAGCAGTTTACGTAAGTTGCCCTATGTACATTAATTTCCTGAATCTGAATACCTAAGTGCAAATGTTGTTGAGTTTGCTGAATTAGATGAATTTGCACTATGTACATCTCATAATTTGACGATTTACATCCTTGTGCTGATAATTTGCTGAATTTACATTAATGTGCTGAATTTACATCAATTTGCTGAATTGAAATTAAGAGATAGGGGATAAATTAGATATATCTAGGTGTTGAGGGGTAAATAAGAAATTTAAGAACTCTTTGAGGATATGTGAGAAATTAACACTTTTTTGGTTGCCTACTGTTTGAGGGTATGTAATAAATTAGATCTCACTACTAGAAGGGCAAAACTGCAAACTGGCTCGGCATGGTGTTGGTACCAGAATCGAGTCTCACAAAAATACAAACTGAACCAGTTCTGATGCATATCATTTTTTACTGATTTTGTTGCCTACTGTTTGAGGGTATGTGATAAATTAGATCTCACTTCAAGAAATTTATTCATTACATAACAAGGTCAAAATAACATCTTTTTTTATTGCTCATATGGTGCAACTCATAGGAAAAGGTGAACGACATGATGGCTGAGGAGGCCCATGCCGACATGGACGAGACCACCATGTTCATGTCGGCTGCTGGCGGAGCAAGCCATGGTAGGGTTGTAGGATTTGGAAGTATGGTTGATGGGAAGGCGCAAACAGCAACCAATCGATCCAGGCCCAAGCACACAGCATCTTCAGTTACTGTTTCTGGAGTGACAACCAATGGAGTGCAGGCAAGCTTCTCTCGCACGGAAGTACAATCCCTCTTAGACATCAGTGATCGCCGTCAAGCTGAGGATAGGGCTGAGATGAAAAGAGAACTAGCATCTTATCAAATGTATCTCAACCAATTATTCTCGATGTTTGGGACACAAGGGCCCAATCCACTGGTAATTTAACACCAACTTGATGGCTAAATTAATTCCCTTATTTTATTTGATGTGATGACAGACTTTAATATCTCACTACGTTTGCATGTAGGTTACTGATATACTTGTTTGTCGCAACTGAAAACATGTGCTGAAAATTGCATTCAAAACATATTTGGGTGCAACTTAGTTGCTACTGTTGTTATTGTCGTTATTGTTGAGATATATTGTCACACTAAAATTGGATCGTTGGCATTGTTTAACTTAGGTTCAAGGAAACATTTCGGGAACTCAGCAAGGTTCTACTGGGAATTTACCTAATTTTCAGGTAACACTTCTGACTTAAGTATATCCATTAAATGTTACAAATCATATCTGATTTTGTCAACTCCAAGTTATAACACTTGGGCTTGCTTATTCAATCCTTAGGGTCAAGGTCCCACTCAACCAACTCAGGAAGTAGCTTCACACATGCAGACGGGCAACTCCCGGGTAAGAAGTTCTACCTCAGTTTTACATAAATCCATTTATTTAGTGTGATTAGAGTGATTCCAAAGCTTATAGTGCAAAGTTATTTTGCTCCTTTATTTGCACCAATCTTTAAAATGTCTTTGCTTTCTTATCTCATCGTAAGCTACATAAGAACAAGGCAAAATTCCTATTTTTCTTTGACAGCCTTTCTAGTGAAGGGATAAAGATATATAGAGGGTGTAATGATCAATTTTACCTTTTTCCTTTGACAGCCTTTCTTTGACATCCTTTCTATCTTAGTTTGGGTTACCTCAGCATGGATGCAGATATAGTTGATATGTTAATATGGAGTAGTTTGTTCTAATGGAATTGACTTTCTCGCATTACATGAATCTGCCACTGTGTTAGATGGTTAATTAGGGGTCCCGATGATAATATTACTTAGTAGAGGGTGTTGTTGGTACTAGACTCCTTTTCTGACTCAAAACAAACTATGCAAAATACACATTCATAACAATAACATGTTGTTTCTTTTCCATGTGATATAAATAGGGTAATGCTTCTCCTATACAGCCAAATCAGGGATTCCAAGCACTCTTAAATCAAGCTAATGCTGGAATAGATGACGTACCCACAAATGAAGCTGCAATGGGCCAATGGTGCGGGGATTCTGCCTACAATGGGAACCATCCCTTCTAGTGCAGAAAATTGGACATTTTTGCTCTTCGGACATGTTTTACCAGTTCTAACAAATGAACGAACTTGGGGTAAGTTATCTTGTGAATTTAGGTTAACTACTGGTATGTATATTTTGGTATAGTTATAGGTCCACAATGGTATATTTTGGTATAGTAGTGGTAGTGGGTATATTTTGGTATAGTTGGAAGTGTAAGTGCAATATAGATCTGATGTTGTTATGTTTTCTGCACATATTTTGGTACAATGTATGAAGACTACGTCATGTTAATGCTTATTTAAAGTTTCTCCTACTTTGTGGGAAACTTAGGATGTGTTAATTTACTTGGTTGTGTTCATTTTCTTAGGATGTGTTAATTTTCTTTTTTTAACTTGGGATCTTCCCATTTTAACTTAGGATGTGTTGTTCTATATGGGAATGTGTTTTTCTATATGTGTTTGAATGGGATTTAGTGGGGAAGGTAATACAGTACCTGGTTGGTACAGGGAGTATTGTACCTGATTGGTAAGGGGAGGATTGTAGATGAGAGCATGCTGCTACAATGTCATTCAATTTATTTCCGTGGGTAAATCCATGGAAAAACGACCACGATAACTGCCCTCGGAAATACTTCGGTGGGTCCCACATGCTGCCCTCGGAAATACTTTGGTGGGTCCCACATGCTGCCCTCGGAAATACTTCGGTGGGTCCCACATAGGCTGCCCTCGGAAATACTTCGGTGGGTCCCACATACGCTGCCCTCGGAAATACTACGGTGGGTCCCACACGCTGCCCACGGAAATACTACGGTGGGTCCCACATGCTGCCCTCGGAAATACTTTGGTGGGTCCCACATGCTGCCCTCGGAAATACTTCGGTGGGTCCCACGTACTCTGCCCTCGGAAATACTACGGTGGGTCCCACGTCCTCTGCCCTCGGAAATACTACGTTGGGTCCCACGTACTCTGCCCTCGGAAAAACTACTGTGGGTCCCACATATGCGGCCCTCGGAAATACTACGATGGGTCCCACGTTCGATAGCCTTGGAAATACTCTGTGGGGCCCATGTTTGCTTGCCTTGGAATAAATATGGTGGGACCCACAGACGTTGCCCTTGGAAATAATAAGTCCAAGGGTCGGATGTAAAAGTATTTCCGTGCGTAGTTTTTCCATGGGCAGGCACATGGAAAAAGCCGGAAAATAGTATTTCCATCGGCTCCCTCGGAAATACTGGGTATTTCCAACGAAGGCTTTTGCGACGGCCTTTTTCCGAGGGTGGCGCACGGAAAAACCAATTTCAGGGCTTGTTCCGTGCGTAAGCCCACGGAAGAAGCCATTTTCTGCCCACGGAAAAAGTTCCCATTCTAGTAGTGTATTGACTCAAATGTGATTGACTAAAGATTTTTAGACTTCCATCAAACAATTGAAATTTTTTAACGACATAATTTTAATGATATCGTGACGAATGGCCAATTGAAATATTGACTCAAATGTGATGCATGCCCAATCTAAAATAATTGAGGACACATCTCTAATAAAGAAAAGAGAAAAGAAGAGAGAAGGAAAAAGAAGGAATAATGCAGCTAACTCAAGGGCTCAAGGCTGCTAATTTAATATTTTGTTGGAATAGCATAATAGCTGTTAACTCAAGAGAAAGATTATGTTGAGAAATGTGTCAAATTAGCGCTAACCCATGAATACTGCTATTCAGAGCCATCCAAACACGATTATTCTTGTACCCAAATAAGTGTCTAAATTTTCACCTTCCCTCTCATTTCCTTCCGTTTCCCCTCTTCTGGGGAGTACAACTTTTAGTGTCCACCAAAAAAAAAGAAAAAAAGAAAAAAAAACCTTAACTTGATTAGATGTTTGAATATCCGACAAAGAATCTTGGTTCCAAATATCTAAGGTTGCGTTTGGATGGGGTAAGAATAGAGCTAACTTTGAGTTAGCTCCACTATTTTTAACCTTGGATGATCCAAATGTTGAGTATTTTGGGTACAGGGTTTTATGTTTTCTTTTGTACTTTTTAGACTTTTGAATTTATAAACCTAATACTCAAAGATATAATCGATTGCAAGCGTACAACCTAATTTCTATAGTAATTAAGGTATCGATCCAAAGGGAGAAAGGGAAATACTAATTTTTAATAAAGAAAATTACTTAAAACTAAACAATAAAAGTAAAAAGGGAATTTTTGTGGAATTTTATTTTTAAGAAAATTAAAGGCTTGTAATAAAGTAAATAAAAGTAATTAAAATTGGGTGTGATTCAAGTTGGAGAAGTCTAGGGGTATTCGGTCTACAATTCCCTGCTAATTCTATCTACTCGGTTTGTTTAAATTCATGTTTGATATGACGAGGTTTCTAACCTAAGATGTTAAAAAAGGTTACTTTCGTGAATCAATTACGTGCCTAAATAGTTCAGACTTCACGATTAAGTCCTTCACCCTAGCTATCTAGACTATGAAGTTCTCGTTAGCCTATCCTATCCTTAGATATTGGAACTTCACGATTAAGTCCTTCGTACCAATATTCAATTCAATTCAAGGGGTCATAATTAGAGATTTGACTACACGATTAAGTCCTTCATCAAACCCTAACCTTAATTCCTGTAGTTCTGGTTTAGATGTCAAATTGGTCAATTCTAATCCAAATCCTAAGGTATTTGTGATCACAATTTGGTACTATCCTATATGATCTTAATCTACTTTGAGTCTAAAAGACCTAAGCGGGATACTACAATTCAAGCACAAATCATGCAACATCACAAAGAATAAATCACAAAAATTAACATCAAATCAAACAATCATAATAAAAACTAAGATCCGAGTAAGATAAAATTAAACAAGTTCATGCTACATGACCTAAACCCCTAGAGAGGAAAACTAGCATCTCATGGAGATGCAAACATTCATCATGAATTCAATACAAAAATAAGTAAAAGACAAAGAGAAACTAACTAGAAAAATAGATTACACCCTTCTCTAATAAAAAACCTTAGTCTTCCTGCGATTGTTGTGATAATTCGCCTTCCTCGTTCTTGATTCGCTCCTGTGGTTGATGCTCTTCTCTTGAATTTCTCTCTTAGGCTGGTCGTCAAGATAGAGAATAATTCCTTTCCTTTTATACTAGAAATTGGAGCATATGGACGTGGGGAATCATTCTAAATCTGTCCCAACGTGTTCTCCACGTTTCCACCTTCTATTTTCTACCTTTGGGTCGTGGTCCGATGCGCTAAAACTAGAAAAACTTCCGAAAACTCACTTTTTAGGTTGAATGCGGCCAGAGTGTGGCCGCACTGCGCCCGCACGGGTCTTGACTTTTGCTCTGTTTTGCTTTATGGTTGCTGAGTGTGTCTGCACTGTTCCTCAATGCATCCACATTACGTTCGGACTTTTCTTCTTTCCTTTGCTCTGAGTTTTTCTGAAATTCTCCAAGTGGTGAGTGTGGCCGCAGTGCGGGTCGAGTGCGTTCGCACTGCTCTCGGACTTTTCCCTGTTGCTTAGCTTTCTTTCGAAAATTTCCTAAGAGTGAATGCGCCCGCACTCAATTTCTGTGCGTCCGCATTCGTCTCGGACTTTTCTTCTGGGAGCTAGATTTTCTTCTAAGTGCTGACTGCGGGCCACACTGAATCTCTGTGCGTCCGCATTTTGCTCCATTTTCTTCATTTTCTGTAAATTTCACACAGACAAACGCAGTAACTATATTCTAGGTGTATTTCATTCTATACTCTATTAAAATACATGATATTTAGTGCTGTCATGTGATAAAAACCAGACTGAATATGTATATAATTTAGACCTATCACCAAACAACAATTAGAAAATTGGGTTAACTCAAGAATAACTCTATTCTACTAACCCATATAAATGGTGGGTTAGCAAGAATAGAGCTAGTGGGGTTAGTGATATTAATAAAAAAATAGTTTTCATTCCTCTCAATTAGAGTTAGTTTAGATATTAAATTAGTATTAAATAAAATATTTGATTAGTATTAAATAAATATAATATTAGGTTAGATTAGATTAGTGTTTAATAAAATATTAGTTTATATATTAAATATAATATAATATTAATTAAAATATTAGATTAGTATTAAATAAATATAATATCAAATTAGATTAATATTAAATAAAATATTAGATTAAATATAATAAATATTAATTTAAAATTTTAATATAATATAATATTAGTTTAAATGTTAAGCATTAAATGTAATATAATATTAGTTTAAATATTACATTAGTAAATATAATATCAAATTTGATTAGGTTAGTATTAAATAAACTATTACATTAATATAATATAAATATTAGCTTAAATATTAAATTAATATAATATTAATTTAATTAAATTTAATGTAATATAATATTAATTTAAATATTAAATGTAATATAATATTACTTTAAATATTATATGTATTAAATAAAATATTAGTTTAAATACTATATGTAATATAATATTAGTTTAAATTTTAAATGTAATATAATATTTTAGTTTAAATATTATATTGGTATTAAATAAAATATAGATTAGTATTAAATAAATATAATATTATTAGATTTATTAGTATTAAATAAAATATTGGATTAGTAATAAAAATATTAGTTTAAATGTAATATAATATTAATTTAACTATTAAATGTAATATAATATTACTTTAAATATTAGTTAAATATAATATAATATTAGTTTAAATGTTAAATGTAATATAATATTTTAGTTTAAATATTATATTAGTATTAAATAAAATATTAGATTAGTATAAAATAAATATAATATTAGATTAGATTCTATTAGTATTAAATAAAATATCATAATAGTATTGAAATTTTTTAGTTTAAATGTAATATAATATTAGTTTAAATATTAAATGTAAAAATATTCGATTAGTTTAATCAATATTTTATTCATTCCCTCCATCGCTATTCTAAATATACATCCAAATGACATTTTTACTAACCGGAGTAGTCCAAAGTTAGCTCTATTCTCAAACGACTTGAGTTAGCACTATTCTCAACCACTAATCCAAAAATAGCTATTTTTGCACTAATTCTTGCACGATCTGAACGTACCCTCTCAAGACAATTGCTTATGTAGTGGTGTAATAGATATAAGTCAATAAGACCTCCAGATTCTTAGGTTTGACCAAAAGCTTTGGCAATTTTAGTTTACGTGTGTCTCACTATAAACAGTACCAATTGATAGCAGCGTCCTCTCAATTATTATTATTTTTATGTAAAATGAAAGTAATTTGTTGATAAGTTTATTCTATTATGTGTTATGAAAGTTAAAGTTGTTATTTGTTATAAACAACAATTTGTAAGATAAGCAGTAATCATGGCGTACAAAGTGTGTTTATTGTTTAAATATGAATTAATTTCATTTCAGAAAGGCACAATTTTCTTTGAAAATACGCACTAAACATTTTGGGCTGAGGTTTGAAACGGGCCGTTCCCATTTAAAAAGAAGAAGAAAACAAACAGGCTTTTAGTAGGCCTGGCCTTGATTGTCAAATGTTTGACCGCACAAGAAAGACTTGCCGAATTACAATTTTCAAGGACAGGTTTTAAGAGCAAAAAGTAAAAGACGAAGGGGCTACACCGAAAAAAAAAATGTTTCGCCGGGTGATTTCTCGCCTCTGTCTGCTCCGCCCCCTGCTTCTCTCCCAAAGAGTTGGTACTTTTTCATCCACACCCTCCTTTTCGTCGTATTCCGACTTTACTCCAGTACTTCGTCCCTCGACAGACCGCCAACTGTCTCCGTGCTTTACTCCATTTTCTCGATCGTTCGCCTCCTCTAGTAAGAAAAGAATCATGTTTTGCTTTTCGTGTAATTTTTTATTCACCAAGTTTATGTAGATTATTTGTTTAACTTCTTGTTCTCTTTGTTGCTAATTAACTAGGCAGTTCCAATTTGGTGATTGTCGGGTCTGCTGATAATTTCAAAACTTTGCTCCAGAAGGTTCAAGGTCGATCTTACTTACTATTGAATAGTTTAGAGTATTTTGTATACTACATGCAATCTCATTTACATCATTCTGATAGTTTGATTTGACTCATGTGTGTTAGTCCATCTGTCCATGCCTAGTTATAAATGTGGTGCAAAAAGTAACAAGTGTACCTGTATTGTTTGTGATTGGTACTGATACTTGCTTGCTGCTTTTATTATTTCCAGTACAGTCAAGATTGTACTGAACTACTGGTACTGATCATGAGGGGCACCCTTTTGATCAACAGCCGACTACTATCATCACCTAGCATAGCTACTGCTATAGTTATACTAGTCATGATTGCCACTAATGATCTAGTACACTATTGGTAACTGTAGAAACTGGAAATTTGGGAAAAAAACAAAATAAGAGAGGGTTAAAACGATTAAATATGAGTCAATGTACCATGCATTTGGCAAAATGCTACAATGGACTGGCATTGAGTTTTCTTTGACCCCATTTTTTTGCATTTTTGTAGGAACTTTATTCCTATTTCTCACCAATAGCTCTAGCTAATTTAGTCCTTCAATATCAGTAAAAAAACAAAAACAAATTATGGTGCCAGCATTGCCTTCTTCCTGATACTGTTTGCATCCTTACTGTGTGGTACCTTGGCCTCTTGTTGTCAGCATTCATCTTAAACTTTCTTTGAGGAAAATATTTTTCACTCTTGCAGATCACGTGCACTTTGTCATTAGCAATTTGTGACAATTCCAATCTGACATTTTTGTTTAACAAAAATGTCATTTCAACATGTTGTAATATGTGGATTGGAGTTTACATAAACAGTGCATTTGAGAACAGCCTTTATTTTCTGTGCTTATCTCAAATAACCTTGGTACTCAAATGATGCTCCTGCAAATTTGGACTTGTTACCCTAGCTTCCCATCTTTGTTAAGGTCCTGTTTGATCTGTGATATGTATGATGCAATTTTGCTTCTCATGGTTTTTAAGATTCTTTTAACTGTGACCCTCAGACTCACTAGAATCTGTCGTAAATTATGTATATTTTATCACTCTCAACTGACAATTTTGAAAATTGCTTAACAAATGACCTTATATATGATATAATTGAGGGAAGGCCATGCAAATTCTAGTTAACATCACAAGTTCATTCTTTTCCTGTCCGAAGTAAACCAGCTCTTGACCATTTATAATGACCTTTTCTTTTATTTTACATGCACAGCTTGTGGTAAAGCAAAATATATTTGGGTTTAATTGAGCATAAATGACTTCCATTTCTTGCTTATTTGCATAATTCATTTACATTTGTAAACAAATTTAATAAGTTGAGTTAATTACATAAATAAAGCTTATACAAGTGACTTCCAACATTTAGGAAGCTGGTTAATTCTTATAGCAGTTAGCATCATCAGTAAGCTATAATTTAATCTTACATACTGGGCCCAGTTAATGCCTTAAATAGCCTACAGTTAAGCATAAATCAATCTAAAAGGTGCAGCATAACTGGTTACTTGGTCTTAATTCTGTGCTGTGGTGTATTGTACATCATTTGACAAGCATAGTATCTTTTCTGATAGTGCAACTTTGCAATGTCTAGTTGCTAAATATAGGATTTAACTATAGGTAAGCCTATGAAAGTATGTATTTTTACGAATTTCATATACAGGTCGGTCTGCTTTAGTTTTTATTGACGCACTTATAAATCTATAGTACGTCAATTGAGCTATCTTCATTGAAAGCAGACCTCTCTGGTAGTGTACTGCCAGGTTAAATTCTTGATTTGGAATTTAGTGGAATTGTACTGCTTTCTGCTTTATTTTCTTCTCATTGAAAATGCGTAGCCTCTCATATATTTATTTGTCTTTTTTTTTGTGGTGTAGATGAGAAGCTTCCAACAATTTTCTATTTTACTGCGGCTTGGTGTGGTCCATGTGAGTAAATTGAGCATTATTATTGTCTATTAGTTATATGTTGGTTCATTTATTTATTTGTGTACTGTTTTTTCATGTGGGAAATTTTTATTGATGCCACTGCATATGAAAATCATATTGCACATCTCAATGAAACTTCAAAATGACGCTTGCAAGTTTATAATGTATAAAAGTAGCTTTTGTGCTCTTGCCTTCTCCAATTTCTTCAAAATATGTCAACGGTTCCCCTCATATGTCTCTGTTTTCTTCCGCATCAACCAGCATATTTTGCACAGCTTGGGTATAGCTCTATTAAAATTGGGAGCTTCCACATAAATTTTATGTTAGATTTTTTTTTTTTTTTCATTTTCTTTCGATTTTATGTGCTTGTAGAATTTTCCTTTTGATAAAAGTACATCAAGGCATGCGCTATTTCTTAATATGATATTGAACTTATTTTATTGGAAATGACACCTTAACTAATTGACCTGTTGATGGAATAATGCTAGCTGGGGGCATCAGTGGTTCTTTGGTTGCAAAACTATCTATTTATTGTTTCTAGGGTTACAATATTAAGAGGTTTTGCATTGGCATTCATGAAATTCTATTGTGTAATAACTCGTAAGAGTTATTCCCTATGTCCAATCCTTGAATTGGTTAATCAATTTAAGTTAAGAGATAGTTCTTTTCTTAAAGTAGTTTGCTTTCCACAAGGATCTTTCTGTAATAAACAAGAATTGCTCATTAGTTTCTCATCTCTATCAAGGGTCTGGTGATTGTGAGTGCACTTCTCATAAAAGAACAAGAAAATAATATGCAATTCTTTTACGAGCTGTCAGTTGTATGTTTTGCCTTCCTTTGGTATTCATGTTTGCATATCTGTCCTATCATTTGTTTAATTATTGTTTGTTATAGGTAGGGCAATATCACCTTTCATTGAACAGCTGAGCCATCAATACCCAAATGTTACAATCTACAAAATTGATATTGATCAGGTATTTAATTTTTGTAGCTTGGATCGTTTCAAATTTAAATAGTCCAAATTAACTAAGTTCTAATGGTGCAACGAAACCTCAGTTGAGCTTCAATTACTCAATTAAGCCTTGTTCAGATGGAACTTGTACATCAATCAGACCTAACTTGCACAACTATGTATCAATTGGGGCTCAGTGTCAGGCCTAATTGGACTAGCACTGTACTGAGTTGAATAAAAGAAAAAGAAAAAAAGAAAGAAAGCTTATTATCGTCTGACGTACTATATTGTTTTCTTATATTAGTTTTTGTTCTAATCCATGTAGGAGGGTCTTGGAACCGTCCTCAATGATCTAAAGATTTGCTCTGTGGTATGCTTATGTCCATATTTTTGTTATTGAACTCTTTTTTTTCTTTTCTTGGTTCACTGTCCTGATAAGTGGTTATTTTTTCTCCAGCCAACTTTTCATTTCCTCAAAAATGGTGAGAAGGCAAGTGAAGTAGTTGGTGCCGACGTCGAACAGCTTCGGAGCACCATGGAAGATCTCTACCAAGAATAAAGAAATAAGTCCTGTGCTGGGTGCAAAATGCATTGCTTGTTTTAAAGGTTACTTGCATGGAAGACCAAATGTACCTGGTTGTGTTGGCATTTCCTTTGGTTAGTTTTCTTCTCAAAGCAATGATGTCAAATAAGTTTCCATGTATGAAAAGAGCTTAGCATAGTCATACAATGTTAGCTCCGTGGGCCTCTGGGATTTAATTTGATAATGGATTTAATTCATGTGTTGTTGGGATATTTGGGATTTTAGGTCTGTACTCTTATATGCTATCGTTATTTTATAGAGCAGGCTTATGAGAAAAGTATTAATTTAAATAATTTTAAATAATCTCTCTTATTAATAGAAATCCATACAAAATTTCAGAGCCAATCAACAAATGTGAAGGTGTCTCAAACAAGGTGTGTTGTATAAAAAATGTGAATTTAAAAATATATGCTTTATGAAATGTATTCTCAGTGCAGCCTAAAAGGTTCATACTCTTCAAAAGCTTGTTAATCCGAAGGAACATGAATCGCAGCAGAATAAAAAATTTTCCATTCCACTTCAAATGGAAACACATTTGACTGAAATTGTTTGAGAATCTGATATGTTTCCATTTAGGTAGTAATTCACAAGTAACAGTGAACATGGAACTTCTATGAGTGTACCATTGAAAATCAAGACACACAATGCGGTGTGTGAGTGTCCTTGACAAACAACAACTATAAGAATTACTAACTAAAAGTACATAGAATTATAGAAATGCCTACGTGTCCTAGTGAAATTACTAGATTTTTCTCTGACTCACTACCCAGTATATTACCCATATATCCACCACAGAAGATCCGGATACTGCCACCTCGCAGCATGGACAGTTCAAATAATTTTTGTAGGCTCACAACTCGTTGTAATATGCACTGTTTGATGGCATCTTACCTAACTTCAAATTAAGGCATCTTCAGTTCAATAAAAGCTATATAGAACGGGAACCTGACCAAAGGCTTACGATTTGTCCCCCAACACTTGTAACAGATTAAAGTGTCTCCCTCCTAAGCAGCAAACCGAACAAAAGGAAATGATGATTTCCTCTCCAAGTGCATGAACTTTATGAGAAAGTTTCAAAGATAAATTTAGATTGTTAATGGTCCAGTTTAACTCTCTGCATGTTTGGTTGAGTATAGTTATTCCGGATTACATTCTTTACTTCAAATTAAAGTATTATTTTGGCATTAAAAACTTGCACTTATTTTATTTAGTGTTGTCACCTTTTCAATTAGAATATGAAGTCTGAAGTCCTATTTTTGTTCATTTCTTCATTGAATATTAAAATTATTTCAATTCGCCCACTGTTAATTATTGAATAAATTATCTTTTTTTTAAACTTTCGCAGAAGTTGCGAAGTCGTGAGGGAGAATCGAATTCTCGACTTTTGAATAATTAACAATTTTAAGACTTTTCTCCTAACCAATTGTGCTACCTCCGATTTCATTATTGAATAAATTATCATAAGAACGGTGATAATTAACATTTTGAAAGATCTACCAAATCAGTTTAAAGATTAGCTACTAAATACTTTATTGCTCTGTCATTGGAAAAACCAACTTAAACTAACTCCAGTGCGAACCCATAATTAACATGCATGTTCAGAAAAAAAAAATGTAAAATAAGTGCATAATTTCAACATAAACTTGAGTGGGATTCTTGAAGAGAAAACTAAAAGGGTGAAATTATGAATACTACTATTATGATATATACTATTGGGAGGCTTGAACTAGGTCATTTATTTATACTGTTATCCAAACGTATATCATCACGCACTTGAGAGTAGGTCCGATGGACATCGGACCTACTTTGGTTCGAATCTTAAAGTAAATGATGTCACTTCAAATGTCACCAAGTATGGTCTTGTGTTGTCAAGAGTTGATCCCAGATTAGACTCACTCCATAGCAAATAGTTGGCGCGATGTGTTGTTAGTGGGGGATGGGTTCTGTCTCTAACACAACCAATGCCTTGTTTTTCTCTCATTGTTTTCTATTGCATCAAATTCTACTTAAGAATCTTATTCAAATATTTGTCATGTTATAAGTAATACATTGTGAAAAATTAATAAAACATTTACGCCACTTTCAGTTTTATTTCATGTACTTGTTTGTTACTTTATTTGCAACAACTATCCTGTTGTTCCGAACTCCAAGTATGCTTATACAAATTTGAATTGAAATTTTATTAAACATTAAATATGAAGAATTTACGAACCTTCTTAATTAGTCATTCATTAAATGATTATAAGTAAGAATAACCACAATGCACATGTATGCCTTTTATTTATGTGGATAATTATAAAAAAAAATGCATAACAAAAAGATAACTATTTCTTTTCTAAATAAACAAGCCAATGGCAATTCAACATACAGTATTTTTGCTACAATGATTTGATCATCGTTTATTATATATGATAAAGATATAAAGATTATTGACATAAACCTAAAACAAAATTATCCACATAAATAGGCAAGTATATAGCCATTTGGATTTAGGAATGTTATTTCGATTTACAAAAATATGCATTTTAGGATTGTTCAAACAATGAATTGGAAAATTTAAGAAAACAAATACCTATTTTAGTTCAAACAATTACTAATTCAATTTAAGCAAAGTGTTTATTTTTGTTCAATTAAGTGTGCATTTTAAAACTTGGATGAAGGATCTGAAAGTTCAAGTACTCTCTTGTTGTCTTAACTATAAGCCTCCTCTCACATACAAATCATAGCAATTATTGTAAGTAATATTACAATAACATATTTTAACAATATAAAAGTAGTGTTGCCTTTCTTAAGAATGTGGAGGAGACAAACAATGATTAATCGGATCCTAGGGTTTTCCATGCATCAAACTGGTGTTGTAATTTTGGTCGAATTTAAAACAATATTGTTTGTGTTATAGACAAGCAGTTATAGAATATTTTATAATCAGTGACCCAAGAAACAGCGGGAAGGGCTCTGTCTGAACATAACCTGGCTGATAGGCAGGAGGTACTGTATCCAGCGGCTTCTCCTCCTCACCCTGTAGTAACTTATTAGTTAATCAAGAATTTTGAAAAAAAAATCACAGTTATGTATTTTAATTACAATTATACCTCGGCATCCAGAGTAGGCATAACCTGGTCTGCGGCTAGGCGCAATGCCTCAGTACCTCGGTCGAACGCCTGACCGACGGTCTCAGTGTTCTGGACGGCTGTAAATAATGCCTCGTCACCAGTGTATGAGACATAGATATCAGGCTTGTCGGATATGTCATCGATCGCATCACACCCGCCCAAGCCAGCGTATCTGAGTAGAGAGTCGTGGCGACCTGTATCCACATTGGCACACCGCGGGTACGTTATACTTGAGGATGACTTTCCTAAGCCTCTTCCAGCCCCTCATCATGGCCATCGTACTGTGGATGCGAACAGTGCGCCGGCGGGGATAATACCATGGATCCGTCCTCTCCAATCCCTCGGCCTCAGTACCCGCTCATGAGGGCTGTCGGCTATACACCCCTCCAGATATATGGTGTACGCGCCGTGATCCTGGTACCAATCTCTATAAGGTCTGTATGAATTCAAAAATGTCAGATATTACAATTAGAAAACTATAGTGAAGAAAACAAATTATAAATATAATTCTTATATGGGCGCGACATCCATGTGATGGTGCTGCTCAGCTAATGGGGGGTTTGCATATCTTGCCTGGGCCACGTAATCCTCATGCTCGACTCCCCAGTTCTTGCCTGCAATGGTGTCCCTGGCATGATGAAGTTGTCGCCACACCCCCTCGCTGATCGGTGCAAGGGGTGGAGATGTCTGACGCAACCCGAACTGTCTCATGACTCGACCGGGGTAATGGTGCTTTATAATATATATATATATATATATATATATAATTATGTTAGCTTGCTTCTATTAAATTAAGTTACAGTCTTGAAAACAAATGAGCAGCACCTCTACATGCCAGAAACACTCCTGCTGCCGACATCGCTCAAGCAATAACTCAAAGAAAGTCTGATGTACCCCATCTACCTCAATCTGAATTTACAGATTTGAAACCTTATATCAATTCAAATAACAAAACATGAAATTTTTTTAAATCAAATTAAAAAAAAAATTAGACTTACATATTCTCTGTAGGGCTCCCAGGTCACATACTTTGGATCATCTCTTAGATGCTCGATCTCCTGTCTCCAGAATGTGATGCTGAGTGATGCGCCATGCCCTGACCCGACCCAAATCTTCGGATAGCAATACTTGACGTCGTATGCAGGGCAGTTGTCTGGCTCGGGCTTGCCCTATTCCGACACATCTGTCTTGTTAGCCAGGACTGGACGACCAACGATCAGATGTGCGTACGACTAATGTTGTAGTAACATGCATGGTTCAATAAAAGTCTTGTTCTTCTTCAGACAAGCATTGTTAAGACTCCTGTACAATGTTATTGTTAATAACAATTTATTACTTATACTTGAAATATAGAAAAATAAAAAAATTAAAAAAATATAAGAATAACTTTTTTTACCTATATAAGCATGCCAGCGTGGCACCACTCCAATTGCGCACAGAACTTTTTTACCTATATACAGCCGCACCTGATCTCCGTGTGAATCCGGGAAACAACCGACAAGTAATCATCTCCAGAATATATGTGCACAGAACATTGTTTAGAAGTAAACTTGATATTATTTAAATTAAATAAGGTACAATTTACATACTTGATATGGACGATCCGGATAGTCATTGAATTTGGCCCTCAACTTTGATAAGCTGATGGTATTGGGCGAGATCTGAATCTTCTCACCTTTCTTCTTCTCTTTCTGGAGCTCCGCGTGCAAGTACCTAGCAAGTCTATGCACAAATGACGGAAGTCCCCGTACTCGACGTCCTTCTCAGGCTCCCCAATAATAGTCATACCCCACAGATAGCTGACATCCTGTAGGGTGACTATCATCTCAGCATGGGGGAGATGAAAGGTGTGCGTCTCGAGACGCCATCGCTCAATGAGCCCAGAAGATAAGCCCTCATCATGGCTCTCCACGGCCATCTGGGATAGCTGAAACAATCCCATCGCACGCAATGTCCCTCTGTACGTCGGCTGGTACTTTAGCCATATGCGGTTATGACGAACCGTAACCGCATCAAAACCCTGCATTTAATTAAAAATTCAGATTCATTCAATATTCATAGAAAAAAATGATGTTATTAGTTTTTTTTTTATAAATATGACTAATTACTTACCCGAGTGGCAGCCTCTAGAATCAGGTGCTCCGCGTTCGGGTACCACAAAAAGTCGCTGACTCTATCAGTGCGACTCCGGATACCTGTAATAACATCTGTCAATGCGCCGTCGATATACTGGGACATCTCGTACGAAGTGGCTATAGGGCCATGCTGTGTACCTTTACTGGAAGATGGTACATCCTTACTAGAAGACGATATATCTCTACTAGATGTCATGTTGTATTTAATAATTTTTTGTTATTAGTGTTGGTACTAATTTTGGTTAAATATGAGGATTTTGGTAAAATAACCCTACTTACATTTTGGAATTGGTCTAATTTAATTTCGGTACTCAAACAATTAATTTTGGTTAAATAAACCAAATTACATTTTGGTATTGGTCTAATTTAATTTTAGTGCTTAAAATATGAGGATTTTGGTTAAAATTACCCTAATTACATTTTGGTATTGGTCTAATTTAATTTTGGTGCTCAAACAATTAATTTTGGTAAAATTACCCTAATTACATTTTGGTATTGGTCTAATTAAATTTTGGTGCTCAAACAATTAATTTTGATAAAATAAACCTAATTACATTGGTATTGGTCTAGTTTAATTTGGGTACTCAAATAATTAATTTTGGTCTTATTCTAATTAAATTTTGATATAATTCTATTTAAATTTTGGTTCTAAATTAATATTTAATTTTAAATCGTAAATCCTAAACCTAAACCCTAAACCTAATTACTATCATAAACTAAAAATTAAAACTAGAAAATAAGAAGAAAACTTATCCAAGCTCGAAGGAATTGAAAGCTTCTTTGAATAGACATAAAAAATGGAACCAACGGCCCCTTATATATCCAGGGGGGCCGCATCGGTATAGTGCGGACCCAATGCTGGAGCCACATCGGCATAGTGTGGACCCTATTGTTTAGAGCCGCACTGGTGTTTTGCAATCTGGGTAGAATCCGAAAAAACCAAAAACATGGGTGTTTGATTTTTTATTTTTTTGAGAAAATGGTAAAAATAAAAATTTCGGGTCATTATCATGTGAAAAAAATGAAGGTCTTAGGACACAAAGTCACTTCTAACTATTGTCTTCTTAGACAACTCGAACTATTATTTCATAAAGAACTATGCAAATCATGATTACAAGTGAATAGTTTAAGCAGCTTTTCCAAATCCAATGAAATTTCCTACAACAGTATGGATTGTAGGGAAGGAAACCAGCAAGCGAAATGGGACGGCAGTTTTTGGTCAGTATTTTTTATTTATAGTAATAATATTAAAATAATATAAAGAATGCTTTTAGTCTAGTGACTAATAAGACACATGGTCTCTTATAATAGGTTATGGGTTCTAAATTTGTCTGAAATAAATTTTTTTATTGTAATAACATGGAATTTGAAGGCTTAATCTCCATCGAAAAATATATATTAAAAATAATATAAGATTCTAGACAAAATACGTGAGCATTCAATTTCGTAGGAAGAAACGAAAAAAAATTCCAGTCTCTTTAGAAATATGCTGAGGGTACTGCAATTTTTCCGGTTTCTTTAAAAAAAATCTAAAAGGATTGGAAAAAAAAAAAAATCGGTCCATTTAGAAGGACTGGTTTTTTTAATTTCAGTTCTTTCTATCTGAAATCCTATATTATTTTAATATTATTTTTATAAATAAAAAAGTTCTGATTTTTTGGTGGTCATACTGCAGTCAATGGCATATTTCAATTCAAAAAGCTGCCTTTTTCGTCTCAAAATTTCTTTTTGACAGACCGGCACCGTTATGGCTGTATGCATGATGCCCCTTTCTTGCTGCTTTCTGTGCACAAAATGTACTCTCTTGCACACTTATTTGCTTGTCAATTCCAAGTAAAGATGAAAACAAAATTGAATACGGATGCGATGTTGGTCAAATTTTATTTCGTATTTTTTTTTTTAAATTTTGGACACAGATAGATCGGATACGAATATGAACGAACAACACAATTTTTTTAATAAAATTTTAAATTACGAAATATATATCTTACTAATGATATTCACATTTAAAAAAATACGGATTCGAATAATTATCCGTTAATCCGTATACGCTTTGTAAATTCAAAATTATTTTCACATCCATATCTACTTGGTAGTTCAGATATTAGATATCTGTGACTAAATTTGTGGATATGGGTTTGATAATATCTGATAAGTTTTCATTTTTTAATTGAAAGTTCGTGAAAATTGAAAAAAAATGAATGCGATCATACCAGTACTAAAGCACCGGATCCCATTGAAACTTGGCAGTTAAGCCTTCTTGGACAATAGTACTAGGATGAATGATCTCCTGGAAAGTCCATGTGTTGCATTTCTTTTTTGTGACTCCGATTGGATTTCATTTCTAGTCTATCTTAACTTGTTTGAGACTAAAAGTTTGATTGTTGTTCTTATAAGTTTGTCTCTATAATTAATTGACACATAATTGCAAGGAATCTATGCACAGAGATGCTGTGGTCTCCTTTTCTTTCATTTTCTGTTTTACTGAAATTTATATTGACCTTGCTCTGCTAATTAGAAGCTGTTTAATTCCTCCTATTTCTTGTACTATAGCCGTGACTATTTAATGTCCCTAGCTCCTTATCCTTGTAGGCTACGTTTGGATGCACTCTAGAATAGCTAGAATAGCTACTGTTTAGAATAGTAAATAAGAACAGCTACTGTTTAAGAACAGTGCTAACTCGAGCTATTCGGAATAGTGAAAAAGTTGTTTGGATTGCATATTAGGAATAGAGTTTGGAGGGAATGAATAGAATAATAATTTATGTGTTAGATTAAATCTTTTTATTAATACGTAATATAAAAATCTTTTATCCAATACGTAATATAATATTAATTTAATTATTAAATAAAATATTAGATTAAATATAATATAATTATTAGATTAAATATAATACAATATAAATTTAAATATTAAATGTAATATCATATTATTTTAAATATTAGATTAGTATTAAATAAAATATTATATTAAATATAATATAATATAATATTAAATTACAATATAATATTAATTTAATTATTAAATGTAATATAATATTATTTTAAATATTAGATTGGTATTAAATAAAATATTAGAGTAAATATAATATAATATTTGATTAAATAGAATACAATATAATATTAATTTAAATGTTCAATGTAATATAATATTATTTTAAATATTAGATTAGTATTAAATAAAATATTATATTAAATATAATATAATATTAGTTTAAATATAATACAATACAATATTAATTTAATTATTAAATGTAATAATATTATTTGAAATATTAGATTAGTATTAAATAAAATATTAGATTAAATATAATACAATATAATATTAATTTAAATGTTAAATGTAATATAATATTATTTGAAATATTAGATTAGTATTAAATAAACTACTAAATTAAATATAATATAATATTAGATTAAATATAATACAATATAATATTAATTTAAATGTTAAATGTAATATAATATTATTTTAAATATTAGATTAGTATTAAATATAATATTAGATTAAATATAATACAATATAATATTAATTTAAATGTTAAATGTAATATAATATATTTTAAATGTTAGATTAGTATTAATATTGAAAGCTTCAATTGCTATTCCAACTTTTTGTTAGAATAGCAGAACAAGGCTATTCTTCTTGTTCCGAATAGCAAGTAGTGCGTTTGGTTGCTCAAGCTATTCGAATAGCAATGCTATTCTAAGAATAGCACTATTCTTAGTGCATCCAAACATACCCGTACAGTACAAATCCTGTTCTCCTCTTATGTATCAGTCTGACATTTCGATTTCAAAGCAGTGTTGAAATGGCCAGACACTAGTACAACAACAGGCACAATCAATTGGTCCCTTTTCCTTTTGTTATTATTTTTCATTTTTGGATTTTTTTTTGGACATAAATCAAGATCTGATCGTAACATAGTATTTTCGTCAATACATTAGTTATGAACTGGAGTATTTGAGGAATATACATTATAAAATTTGATCTGAATAGTTGCATTGTGGCTGGAACTTGCAATGTAAGTTGCGAATTATTTAATAATCCCTTCAACTAAACATAAATAACTTATGGTGGCTAATTTGAAATAACCAATTTAGACCTTCAAAATTTTAAACCTTAGCCTCCGAAACTATGCTAATGACAAGTTGGACTAACTTTCAATATTGTAAAAGCATGGTTAATTTGGTGATTTTTTATGGTGTGGAGACTTGTCATGAGGTCAGACACCTCAGCTTTATTTATGTCCAGAGGAATCGCAACCCAGAATGGTGGATCCGACTCTGCTGCTTTTCTTAGAGAGTTTTTATTAAGCCTCGGAGAGAGATTGCATTTCAAAAATTCAAGTCGATTGTAACAATAAAATCTAAAATTCTCGACCAAAATTTTCATCTCCATGTATGATAGGTGCAATAATTCCAAAGATAATACAAGTTTCTTACATTTTTAAAAACTTCACAAGGGATGGGATTTAAGCGTCAACCAAATCTGACTCACTTGTGACCCACATATCGATCCAATCCAGTTTATTATCTTAGAAGAATTTGAATTGAATTCCAATCATATTTTAAATATTTTAGTCAACATATTTGAAACAGTAAATTTGTGGATCCAATCCAGGTTATATATTATGTGAATTGACATATATAATTATTTTCTAACAAATGTACATATTAAGACCAACAACTTTAATTAAATTATATCAATATTTGTGTATTTTGTCGACTGCCCTTGGAAAAAAAGAAATATCTATTTAAGAAACAATTAATTTAAATTATGATAATTTTTATTAAAAAAATTACAATCGGAAATTGAATAGAAATAAGACCGACATTTTTATTAATATCCAAAGTTTAATACAAATTATTATTTATACCCAGAATCGGATCCAATATCGAAAAATGCCCAAGCCGGCCAGAAAATGGTCGGCTTACTCCCTCCCTAAGCCGGCCATTTTCTGGCTGGCTTACTCCCCCCTAAACCGGCCATTTTCTGGCCGGCTTAGTCGTTTTTATTTTTATTTTTATTTTTTTTAGACACTATGAAGAGAAAAATAATAAATATAACACTGAAAATTTAAATTTTGTGTTTAAATTATTTGTTAGATTACTTCTTTTGATTTATAATTAGCATATTTATACTAAAATACACTAAATTACTTAAAATTATGTTGAATTACACTATATTACAATAAATTATGTTGAATTACACTAAATTATGTTAAATTACGCTAAATTACAATAACTTCGCTAATTATACTGAAATACGGAAAATTACGCTAAAATAGACCGATTCTGTGCCATCTTTCATGAATCATAAAAAATAGTAAAAAAAATTCCGAAAATAGTAAAAACTGGTATTCTACAAGTTCATTATGTAACTAATTTACTGAGCTACTTGGATTGAATAATAGAAATGAAAATCTTAATCGGAAACTTCAACTCAAGTTTTGAGGCTCTTCCCTTTGTTTTTTGACGATTCTGAATTTTAGCAAGCTTTCCGAAAAGTGGTCATTTGCTGAAATAGGACACTCGAGCGCCGTTTTATGACCGTTTGAAGTTTCGTCATCGTTTTTCGCCTTTTCACTGATGATATCGTCCATATTCATATGTAATTTAGCGTAATTTACTGTATTTTAGCGTAATGTAATGTAATGTAGTGTAATTTAACTTAATATAGTGTAATTTAACATAATTTCAAGTAATTTAGCGTATTTTAGTATAAATATACTAATTTTATCAAAAGAAGTAATCTAACAAATAATTTAAACAAAAAAATTCAAATTTTCAGTGTTAGATTTCATTATTTTTTCTCTTCATAATGTCTCTTTAAAAAAAAAAAAAAACGACTAAGCCGGCCAGAAAATGTCCGTTTTAGGGGGGAGTAAGCCGGCCATTTTTTGGCCGGCTTGGACATTTTTCGATATTGGATCCGATTCTGGGTATAAATAATAATTTGTATTAAACTTTAGATA
Organism: Carex parvula; assembly: GCA_025461045.1. NCBI lineage: Eukaryota > Viridiplantae > Streptophyta > Magnoliopsida > Poales > Cyperaceae > Carex > Carex parvula. The sequence goes on along the minus strand of JAJGRW010000982.1, from coordinate 331,159 downwards.
TTAATAAAAATGTCGGAAAATAAGAGAAGGGATCCACTTACAACATTTGTAGATGTACTTAGAAAATTGTGTTGTGTTAATAGAAATATTGTACTTTATTTTATATAAGAAAATAGCTGCAAGATATAATAGTCATCCAAAAAAAATTCGAGAATGAGAAACTGTAAAGGGCAAATAAGAACATAAATAATGTGACATAGTCAAATTTTTTTTTTTATATAAAAAAATTGAGATTATAGACAAGAGGGTTAATGTTCGCGTTGGTAACCCTCTGATAGGTCCATATATTCATGGCCCTTAAAAAGCCCAGGCCTGGCCCAACAAAGATTCCCAGACTCAAATTCGCAAGAGGCCGACTCAAAACGAAACAGAATAGGCCCCCAAAAAAAACAGGCCACGGCCCAAAAAACTGATCGGGACTCGGACCCCCTCCCGGGGCTAGCCCGAGACCAAAAAACAACCCGGGATTCGGACCCCCTCCCAGGGCCAGCCCGAGATTAAAGACAGCCTGGGATTCGGACCCCCTCCCGGGGCCAGCTTGAGGCCAAGCACAGGCCGAGATTCGGACCCTCTCCCAGGGCCAGCTCGGGACCGAACAAAACAAGGCTCAAAGCCTAACACGCCGAACAGCTTAAGAAGGTCGACACACGGCCTCGCTGTTCGGTTTAAGACAGATTATGCGAATACTATCGCCTATTATGCGGACGCCCTCAACAGTTATGCGGACCGTCATTAATGCTGACAAGACCTCGCTACAGTAGGGCGCCCCCTATTTAAGGCAGAGAATTTTTCAGAAAAGGGGATCGCATTTATCACAAACCAAGGAGGTATTAAAAAGTGTTAGAGCGTTAATACCCCTCCGACACCCCGCGTGTCCACCGTCTCGGCCCGTTTCACTTGAACCGGGAGGAGCTGCGCTTTCAGTGCCCTACCCCCACACGGCCTGCTCCCCAGGGACAGGACGCCTCAGCAGCTTACTGGACCGAGTCCAAGTACGGCCCGGCCCTCCAGGGAAGGGACGTATGACCCTTCTTTCTGTAGTTTCACGCGATGAAAATAGATTTTGTCAAAATGTTTTTGTATATCGATATGAGGGTTTATAGATCAACACTATCCCTTATGCCAATATTTTGTATTTACTATCTTAATAAATCAAAATTCAATTTTACTATCGATTTTGTAGTTGAGAGAACTTGAGAGTGATAAATTTAGTGATTAAGGCTTCATTTTGTACCTCAAGTCAATTGCAGGAAAAAGAATGGTATGGATGTAGTCCCAGCCATATCTAGAGAATTAGGGGTCTATTATAAGTTTAAAACTACGGGGGATCTGTTTTGAAATTCGTGCCGTAAGTGAAAAAACGGTCTAAATTTATTAATTGCAGCTCAGGTTCGTGGGGTGATACGGTCATGCTGATTCGGGCTCCGCATAACGTTGAAATTTTGATTTATTAAATGGTAACAAAAAAAATTTCGGCCCCTCAAGCTAAGGGTTAATAGTTTTGAATTTTGATATACAAAAACTATCCTCAAGTATTGAACAAGTGAGACTAGAGACAGGAGGATTAATACCAACGTGTCACATGATTAAAAATTCTTCACAAAATCTGTTTGCATCACGTGAGCCCACATGAATTTCACATGAATCTATCTGACTGACTAGTGAAAGACACTTTTGGAGCCCACCAAGCAGAAAGAAAAAGTTACTATCGCCACATGGGCTCCTGAAAGAGGTAACACTTTCAACGGTGCCTACGGCTTGTGAAGGGAAACAAGTATCAAATAAAAAAAAAAAAATCATTTTACCTCTGCACACCACAACTTTTCTTTTTCACAAATATCCTCAAGAAGAAAAAGATACATTGTGAAGACTTATATGTGATATTAAATTAATATGATACCAGAACTGTCTTACATGAAGATGTGTGTGGCATGTGTTGTATAATATCAGAAACGTTCACAATGGCGGTACTATTTGGGTCAAACACAGGTGTTCAGAAATCACCAAATCAGGGTTTAGTGGCACATTGATATAAAATGGGTGGAGCCCAAAAGATGGGTGTGCTTTTTTGGGCTTAAATGAAAGAAAAGAGGCTTAGGGTCCAATGAAATCACCGGAAAGAGATTGGTCTTGGTCCCATCCAAAGTTGAATTTTTGCTTCTGGAACTAGTACATGTCAAATGTCAAATACAAAGGCAGGTGCATGTGAATAAAGACATGTCCGGTATGGTATGGTATGGTATGGTATGTTTTCATGAATTACAAGACATTGCAATCTATATACTTGAATTTTGTTAGTTTAGTTTAAGTTCCATTTTCCGTTTGGTGCATCCCCCATGTCCTGTTTGAACTAAAAAATCAGGCGGTGCTATTTGTACCTTCAATATTAATATTATGTCACTTTTTTGTGATGTGATTTAAAGGAGTTAAATGTGGGATATGTTGGGTAATATAGTTTTATATGTCAGTGGTGGATCCAGGATTTTCGTCAGGGGGGCAAAAAAATATCGAATCGGATTTAAATTCATTAACCAATTAGGTACTCGATAAAAAACAATGCTTTAACTTATATTTTTCAATATTTTGACTTGTAATTTTTTATGCTCTGACTTATAATTCTAATTGCCAATCAAAATTCAACAGGTTTATTTCAATTTTAATTCTAAATTTAACCTGAATTACAAATTAAACGTTCAGAGGGGGACAAAAAAAATTTCAAGGAGGGGCAAAGTCGATCGGAACCGATAAATCTTCACTAAAACTCAAAATCCAAGAGGGGTCTGCCTCTGGAACACTCTGGGTCCGCCCCTGTCATATACTATAATGTATACAAGCCCTTGATTACCGCGTATGCATAAAGAATTTATGTTTGTTGTGATAAATTTTGTATTAGAAAAGGTAACAAAATAATTTATCAAAATTCGAAAACCAAAATTGTCTGAGTGATGCAATCTTTGAAAATTTCAAAATTCCGATTTCTTGGTAATTCTCAGTGGCCTTTATTAATTACCTCCGTTAGCTTTAAGGTTGAATAATAATGTGCATAGTTAGTCCTATGAAATTCTCTGCACGAAATTAAATTTGGAAAGTTTCCGGGCTCCATCTAATATTTCGGTGTAATTTAGGGGAAATTTTAAGGGGAAAATGAAATTTTATGAGGATTTAAAAATTAAAACGATTTAGCTGTGTGGTCCCATTCGAATTAATCATTTCCCTTCTTTTCTAGAATCTAAAATTCACTATAAATCCTTTCTAATTATGATTTTTTTCGAGTGTGGAGAATCAATTTTTGATCTAGTTGCAAAAACAATGCTCTCCATGTGATAAGTTGCATGTTCCAAATCAGATTGAAAATCTCTTATGAATATTAAAACAGTTAGTTGACTTTACCTCTAACTTAATTTTTTTTTTTCAAGTGTGTGAGTGTGATGGACTAATGGGACGAGTGCATATCCTTTGAGATATCTCATATTATGCGTGATCGACATGTCCGGTATCTATTTGGGGATAGCACAGGGGCAATATTATTTGAGCTTTGAGATTCGTGCAGAACGTATTTGAATGGTTGAGATTTTCCAAAAAAAAGTCACGCAAAATAAGAGATATCTCCGAGGATGTGAATTCTAATGGGACTCGGTCAAGTATTTAAGAGTATATATAAGTAAGATCAGAATATTAGATCAGTTTAGAGGATTTTTATGAGAATAAGAGATTAGATATTGGATTAATCATTTTACTCGTTGTAAATACATTTTTATCAATGAAATTATTAGTAGACATTTAAAGTTACTAACCTTAATATATATATATATAGAGAGAGAGAGAGAGAGATGGGCTATGGTGAGTTGCGAAGTAAAATACTTATTTTACTTCACTCTTATATTTTTGTTTTTCAAGTCCAAACAGACCATTCAAACTGCTCAAAATGATCTCCATATTGAAATTTGATTGGAGACCAAATTTTACATTTTTTTGGAATTTTTTACTATTTTTTTTGGATGGGTAGAAAATTATTGTTTTTGGATGAATTATGGACCATAAAAAACAATGATTTTAAATAATTCTTAAAAAATACTAAAGAATTTCCAAAAAATGTAAAATTTGGTCTCCTAACATGTTTCAATATTTAGATCATGTTGAGTCGTTTGAATCGACTGTTTCAACTTTCAAATGTAAAAAATATAGGTGTAAAGTAAAACAAGCCTCTTATATATATTTGAGGCAGTGGATCGACTTGTACTGATTACTGTCCATTTAAAAAAATAATAATAATAAAATTTAAATATAAAAAGCCAACATGAAGATCAACATTATTTAAATATTATATTCATAAAAACTAATAAAATTTGATATACATTTCGTCATCCGTCATATTTTTTATTGTAACATTTAAAAATAGCCATTGATCGCTGGATTGTCTATCTTTGAAACAACAATACCTATAAATTTCTTTTCAATTTTTCATTTATTTAATTTTTTTAAAAAGTTATTGCCGAGTAATCACTACTCAATTTTAAATAATAAAAGTTTACAAGTAAATTATAGTGCAGATTATATTATATTATATAGCATTGTCTAAGACAAAGGCATGTGGGAATATAGGATATAGTGCGGGAACATTTTAGTTTTTTGTACCTTTCCTATGCGATGTTGTATGCTTGTGCTTGTTTTTCTCTCTATATTTACTATGTAGTGTGTTCACATTGCAGTTTAAAAATCATTCAAGTAGGGGGTTTATTTCAATCTTTTCTGAATTCTAACAGGATTCTTCTTTTCTTAATGAGAAGATGTAAGAAGGTTTGGGCTAATTTGGGTTGGGCCCATTATAGAAATAGAATCTCCCTGGGCAATAATATAGATAAATTGAAAGCCGACAGAATAAAATTCCAATCTTTTTTCTTATGCTTTTAAATTTTTTTTTTTTTTTTATATAGATAGTCCCCGAATTCGGATTCCCCCACCTGAGGTGCAATTTTATATCTGAACCGTACTTTTAATCTGACACGGATATCAAAATAGATCTCTTATAATTTTTATAAGTATCGAATTGAGTTTGGTCTGACTGAAATTAATATGAATCGTCCGTTTTTATAAATTACTGATATGTTTTTGCATGAATATTAAAGAATCTCGTGTGTTACAGACGCATGCCGGATTGTGATCGGATGGTCCGAATGCAAACTCAAAAGTTGAGTTACTTTAGAGATCTCGCTCCGCTAGGAGTCTGTATCCTCTCTAGTACTGCACCGAATTATAAATAAACTGACATAATTTCAACCGAGTAATTAGAATTCAGTACCTATGATATAGGATGTCCACTTTGAGATCCGTGTCAAATTAAAAAACGATATGAATAGAAATTCTACGTCCTGTATTGAATTCATCGGTGGGAGGAAAGGAAATTCTATTATTATTGTGCTTTGCTTTGGTAATTGATATTTGAGGAGGGTTCAAATGCATCATAATTTTTGTGCTCCAATATGTTTCACATCATTTATCTTTATTTTTGAAGTCCGAACAGTTGATTCGAACCGTTCAACATGATCTTCATAATAAAATATGTTTGGAGATCAAATTTTATATTTTTTAAAATTTTTTTAGATAGGTACAATATGACTTTATCGGATGGTCCAGAATCCCCTTAAAAAAATGATTTTGTACCTATCTAAAAAATAGTAAATTTTTTTTAAAAAATATAAAATTTGGTATCCAAGCATATTTTATTATGAAGATCATGTTGAGCGGGTTCAGATCGGCTGTTCAGACTTTGAAAATGGAGATAAATGATGTGGAGCATATTGGAGCAAAAAATAATGGTGCATTTGAACCCTCCTCTTGATATTTTATAAATTCAAGTTCCTGTATGTGCTACAACTTTTTTTTTAATGAAAATTATGGGTTAGAGGTCAAGTTACTCAACATACTTTTAAACTCATGTATATATTATAGAGAATTTCTTTACTTTTTAGGTTTCAAATTTATAATCTTTCATATAGAAGTCATGTGTCTTTGTCACTAGACTAAAAATAAGTTCTTGTATGTACTGTAACTCTTAAGTCTATAATCACTTCCATCCAAACCCAACGTAGAAATTGTGCCTGAATTTATCACCATTCTAATAATATTTTCCAGAATTTATTCGAAGCTTAATATTTTTTTTTGTTTTGATCTACTTCATAAATTGATTAGCTTTTAAGCTTAACTTAATCTACGGACTTCTGTAAAATGATTAGCTTTTAAGCTTAACTTAATCATACATTTGACTAATAATATGATAATAATTAGTGACTTTTTCTGTTAGCAAAAATATAATTCTTAAACAACAACATGAAAATATTATTTTACTAACCTTCTAAATGCAGACATCTATTTTTTTTCTATTATAAAATTGTGATTATTGGGTTTTAATATATGAATTATCCATATTTATATTGATACTTCATTAATATATGTTCCTCTTGTGTATTATTTTAACATCCGATTCACATTTATATAATCAAGAGGGGGTTTTTAACATAGAAATACTATATATATACCATGTGATATAGCCAGTAAAATAATCCAGAACCATCCGATCACGATAACACAATTCAGATCAATTTGAGAAAAAATATTTGCGTCGACAACGACAACACACACGTTGCTGCATAGTTTTTATATTTATTTATTTGCACAACATCTCAGCACCAAAAAAAGAGAGAAGAAAAATAACTTGCCACACTTAATATTGCATAGATATTGTTACAGTTTTTTTGAAAAGATAACGACATTGCGGACGTAAATCTGAAAGCGAGTGCAAATCTTAATGCTGCAACTTTGCATAGTTATTGTTACCGAGGTTTGGAAGGTTAAGTTGTGACGATTTTATTTTTTTGGAAAAATAGAGATCTAGTTCATATTTGATTGATAATCACAAATTATAAGAGTTTTGTAGTTGCATAATAAAGTAAGAAACACAACTACTCAAACATACTTGAGTTTCAAATTAACAAAATGCAATAAAAGAAAAAACCGATGGAAAAGAACAACCCCTAAAAGACTAAAGAAAACAGAAAAAAGGAATTCGAAGATTTATTATTTGGTCAAACTTCTCTCGGTGGTTTGGCATGACGATGCAACAGTTGCGCCACTTTCTCTATCAACTCTGTCGGTGTCTTTCTGGAATCTCTGAAGATTCGTGTACACCTTTCTCTCTAGATTACAAACATTGCCACCAGTAGAGTTCCCCTTGCTCTTTTGTTGTTGTCTAACCGCACTATGGCTTGTATCGGATCATACCTCATTTGTGTTGCAATGTCCATTACTCCATACATCTCTGCCGCGAACGTACAATTACCTACCATGTGATTCACTGTTTTTGCGTCATGGCAGCACATAACACACGTTTGTGATGGGCCATCCTTTCCCTTAGATTGTCAATGGTCAGCAATCCGTTGTTAATCAGAAGCCAACCAAAGACTTTTGTTCTTGGTGGTATCCTTAGCTTCCATATGTGGTGAGCGTGGCTCGTAATGTATGGCTCGTTTTTTATGGCTCGATATGCACTTTTAACGGTGTAAATACCCGTGTCTGTCCATTTCCATTTAACCTCGTCTTGTTGCTGATTTGCGTGTGTTATAACTCTTCTGAGATAGCCTCTTAGTGTTTGTAGTTCCTGTATTGCTCTGTCTATGAGAACCTGTTGGAGGCCTTGTCTTGTTGCCCGCATTGCCTCCTTGAGATTTATGGTGATATCAATTATTGTGTGCAGAGCGTCGATAATTCATATTTTAATATACCATGTCCCCAATCGTGGTTCCACAGTAATATTCTGTCACCCTATCCAAAAATGTGTGTTACTGCTGTTTCTCAAAAAGCATGGCACTATTGTATTGCTCCCGTAAAAAGAAGGAGATTGGCATGAGGTTTTCATTAAGCCTCGTTCCTTGGAAGATTGGTTTCCACATTCTCTGTTCCGGTTTCTACCAGTACCATGAGTAGTACCTTGCTGAAAGTAACCAAATCCACTACTCCAAGTCCTCCGTATTTTTTAGGTCTGCAAACTAGATCCCAATTTGCCAGGTTCATCCTGCTTGACTGTTGTCCCACACCATACCATAGAAATATCCTCCTAATTTTGTCGATTTGTTTGATCACCCATTTAGGTAGTTTTAATACTATCATGAAGTGTGAAGGCAGTGCTGATAGAACCGCATTCAGTAGAACTAATCTACCTGCAATCGAGAGGTGTTTTGCCGCTCAACCAAATAATCTTTTGTTTAGTTTGTGTATCAATGGCAGGTAGGCTGTTTTGGGGAGCTTCTTGTTGGATAGCGGCAGACTAAAGTATGTGAAGGGAAATTCGCTGAGTCTGCATCCCAGTACTGATGGTACTGATCTATGTTTTGCGGTTGAGGGTCAGATATGAGTAGTTCGGACTTTTGTGGGTTGGTGGCTAATCCAAAAATATTCTGGAATACCATGAGAGCAATTTGTAAGGTCTGGAGCTGTTGAACTTCTAGTTTGATATAGAAAAGCGCATCATCAGCGTATAGAAGGCACAGTTTCATGTCTATGTAAGGCAGTCTAATAGCTCCCGTGGCCACTAGTTTTGCAAAGTATCTCGCAAGGAAATCCATTGCAATGATGAAGAGGAGTGGAGATAGTGGATCTCCTTGTCACACTCCTCTTTTTTAAATTTATCTTTCTCCCCAACAGGTCATTAATAATAACCTGAGATGCCCCCGGGAGGACCGCCCTTTGTATCCATGTTAACCATAATTTCGGGAAGCCCAGATGTCGCATTGTCTGTAGCATAAAATTCCAGTTGAGTGTATCAAAAGCTTTCTTTATGTCGGCCTTGTAGAGAGCTATTGGGACCTTTTCTTTTTTTGCTCGACTCAGTGTCTGCTGGCATAGATGAAGCTTTCCGTTAGCTGTCTGCATGTTTTAAGTTGTGAGTTGTTACGAGTTGAGCGGAACCAACATGTTAACATCTTGTTCGTGCTGTGAGCAACATAGAGACTGTATGCTGAAAATTAATTTTATCTTCTTGTCATAGTTGTTTCATCTTCTCAATGTGGACATGAAAAAATATCTTGCAAAAAAAATGAGGAACGAGTTGAAACTCAAACTCAAACTTGCTCATGATGAGCCGAACCAAAATTGAAAAAAAAAAAAAAAATCTAATTACGAGTTTTTTCGAGCCGATCATGAACGAAACACTAGCTATGCCATTATTTTTTGTTGTCATCCTCGTCTCCAACATTTTAAGTGGTAAAGATAGAATTATGTATGGGCGAGTAAATTGGGGTTACCTTTGTTAGATTTAAATGTTGCTCATTAGTAGCAACATCTATTGATCAAAGCATGATGAAATAGAGTAGGCAAATCAAGGCAAATGGACAAGGAACATTAATTGCTACACTCGTAGCCTATATATATGCTACTGTGCTACTATATGGTAGGCGAGAAACCTTAAATTAAATGAAAGCCGTGCGTTCAATACATTGTTCGACTTCTCAAGTCTTCAACAGTCCCGTTTACAGGGACATGCTTTAGGCAATTAAGGACCCAAGGACTGGTTAGTATTGTCAATTTGGAGGTTTTTCAGATCTGCTATTGGCCAAAACTACAATTCAATTTACATGGGTAATTTTGGAAATTTGATAGGTTGATAGGGTCAATTGACCACCAATTATGTTGCACAAATAAACAAATAAAAAGGATGGAGTGACTACTGAGGTCATATGGCACTACTATATATCAATATTTTCGCTTGCAAAGTCCTTGAATTAAAAGCAAAATGGTGTGCTATCACTCTTGTAGTCTTTATTACCTCATCATATAATAAGCACTAATGATGTGGTCTGCTTAGAGGCTTGTAAGCTAGCAACAGAAAAGAAAACAATACACACAAACATATATATATATATATAGGCTATGGTGAGTTGTGAAGTAAAACGTCATTTTACTTCACGCCATATTTTCATTTTAAAAATCCAAACAACCGATCCGAACCGTTCAACTTTTTCTAAATATTGAAATGTACTTGGAGACTAAATTTTACATTTTTTTGAACTTTTTTACTATTTATTAAGCCACTTTGAAATCGCTGATCCACTGTGAACAGTAAAAAACAGTAAAATTTTCTGGACCACCGGATCAGCAATTTTCAAAGTGGCTTAATAAACAGTAAAAAAATTCCAAAAAATGTAAAATTTAGTCTCCAAGCACATTTCAATATAGATAACATGTTGAGCGGTTCGGATCGGTTGTTTGAATTTTCAAAATGAAAATATGAGCGTGAAGTAAAAATGACATCTTACTTCACAACTCACCATAGCCCAGCTCTATATATATATATATATATATATATATAGTGAGTGGCTAATATCAAAACGTTTGTTCCTAGACTGTGGAACAAACGCTTCGGTTTTTTACATTTTCGAAGTCTAAACAGTCGATCCGAACCGTCCAACATTCAATCTATTTTAAGATGTTCTTGGAGACCAAATTTTACATTTTTTGGAATTGTTTTACTATATATTAAGCCAGTTTTAAAATCGTTGTTTTTAATGATCCAGAAAATTTTCACTGTTTATTAAAATCAGTGATTTTCAAACTGACTTCATAAATATAAAAAAAAAACCAAAAAATGTAAAATTTAGTCTCCAAGCACATTTCAATATAGAGATCACATCTAACGGTTCGGATCGACCGTTTGAACTTTGAAAATTAGAAAGCCAATTGGTTGCACCACGGCTCCGGAACAAATATTTAATATTAGCCAACCTCTCTCTCTCTCTCTCTATATATATATAGTCCGGCTAAATTGTTTCCGGATGTACTTCGATCGAAGTTCTTATGGGTTAAATTTAGCCGTTTGAAGTTCGAATGTTGAACTAAATAGCTCAATAAATTGGTTATATAATAAATATGTAGATATCATTTTTACCATTTTTGCACTTTTTTAACTATTTTTTATAATTTTTGAAAGATGGACTTTTTTTTTCTAAAGAAAAGTATTTTTAAGCTAAAAGAGACCATATTTAAAAATCATAAAAAAATAGTTAATAAATTCAAAAAATAGTTAAAATCGGTGTTCTACATGTTTATTATATAACCAATTTATTGAGCTACTTAGATCGACGTTTTGAACATCAAATATTAAAATTTGACCCCGTAAGCACTTCGGCCGAAGTGCTTCCGGAAACAATTTAGCTAGACTCATATATATATATATATATATATATATATATAGAGAGAGAGAGAGAGAGAGAGAGAGACTATGGTGAGTTGTGAAGTAAAACAACAATTTACTTCACGCTATATTTTCATTTTGAAAATCCAAACAACCGATTCGAACCGCTCAACATGTTCTTTATATTGAAATGTGCTTGCAGACTAAATTTTACATTTTTTGGAATTTTTTTACTATTTATTAAGCCACTTTGAAATCATTGATCCACTGTGAACAGTAAAAATTTCTGGATCACCGGATCAACGATTTTCAAAGTGGCTTAATAAATAGTAAAATAATTCCAAAAAATGTAAAATTTAGTCTCCAAGCACATTTCAATAAAGAGAACATGTTGAGCGGCTCAATCGGTTGTTTGAATTTTCAAAATGAAAATATAAGCATGAAATAAAAATGACCTCTTACTTCACAACTCACCATAGCCAAGCTCTATATATATATATATATATATATAATCTGGCTAATATGCTACGCGTATATAAGGGCTCCTCCGTGCTACGGCTCACTTTTTGAGTTTTCAAAATCCTAACGGTCGATCCGAACCGTTCAACATGATCTCCATATGAATATGTACTTGCAAACCAAATTTTACATTTTTTAGAATTTTTTTACCATTTATTAAGCCACTTTGAAAATCGCTGATCCAATGGTCCAGAAAAGTTTACTGTTGTGTACAAATTAGTGTTTTTTCAAAGTGGCTTAATAAATAGTAAAAAAAAAAATTCTAAAAAATGTAAAATTTGGTTTGCAAGTACATATTCATATGGAGATCATGTTGAACGGTTCGGATCGACTATTAGGATTTTGAAAACTCAAAAAGTGAGCCGTAGCACGAAGGCATCTATGCTACGCGTAGCACTGTCCTATATATATATATATATATATATATATATATATATATATATATATAGGAGTTGGCTACGGTGCTATGCATAGCATATAGGGTCTCCATGCTACGGCTCAATATTTGAGTTTTCAAAATTCTAACGGTTGAGCCGAACCGTTCAACACAATCTCCATATGAATATGTATTTGTAAACTATATTTTTTAGAATTTTTTTACTATTTTTTTAGATAGGTAGAAAAACACTTGATCTGAATGGTACAGAATTTTCAGATCAAGTGATTTTCTACCTATCTAAAAAAATAGTAAAAAAATTCTAAAAAATGTAAAATTTGGTTTGCAAGTATATATTCATATGAAGATCATGTTGAACGGTTCGGATCGATCGTTAAGATTTTGAAAACTCAAATATTGAGCCGTAGCACGGAGGTTCTCTATGCTATGCATAGCATATTAGCAATTTCCTACATATATATAAGCAAAATAATCATGGAATGAGAAAACAATTGCTTGTTAAAAAAATGGAACAATTTGAGAATCAAAAGAAGCTTGATTAGTGTAATATCTGGCATTAGAGATGGTGAACATATTTTTTGTAAGAAAACTACTAAATTAGACAAGAAGGATGTTATATATCTATCAATCTATGCATGCTAATGTAAGTTCACGATATATATATACAGGCTCAAGAAGGACAGGTCCAATTGTAACTATAGAGGAGCTCCAAGACAAAAGTTCCTTTAATTAAAAGCACATTCATTTGGGGCTCCTTTACACAATATTAGGTCAGCTTCTTTAGTACCTTGGTTTCTCACATGCAGTATATAGGAGGCATAGGGAGCTAGCCTTTTCTTTTGTCTCTTTCTGCTCGTCACTTCCCTTATATGGTGTAATATACATTTCTCATCCAAATATGCTCTTTTGTCCATTATTCAATAATTAGTATACTATAGCCTTTTATTATTATTTATAACTATGTTATTATCTTTCTTGTTTTTTATTGAATGCAACGCAAACACTAAGGGCCTGTTCGGAGTCAAGAGGGAAACAAAAATGGGCTTGGAAATAGAAATTTTTTGAACTGAATTTTACTGTGCTCGTGGAAAAAAAAATTAAGTCTGAGTGAATTTTTTTTTCCCACGCGCACAGTACCACGCCGAACAGGCCCTAAACCAGCCATAACTTCATAGTGCTTGTTCAGTAGTCAGGGAATGGTACGGAATGAGATTTTTCATATACAAAACACACAAAATAATTTATAAAAAACTATATCCTTGGATATGTCTGAAAATATGGATAAGAAAATGTGCTGAAATTAATGTTCGGTTGTATTGAGAAAATAACTGTGAGAAATTATAATTTGAGAAATATATATATATATATATATATATATATTTTAAAGATTTGTTGTAAATATGATAATATAAGTCTAATAATATCAATAAATTTCTGATCAATTATAACAATATAAGTCTAATAATTAAATATGATAATATTTAGAAAATTTAAAAATAAAATTATAACAAAGTCAAAGATGTCAGGAAAAAAATAAAGAAATTAATGGTGGAAGATAGTGAAAGGAAAAGTGACGGTGAAAAAAAAATTCACAATAAAGTAAAATAAAGAACTCAAACATAATGTACTTCTCATGAAAATAAAAAAAAAATAAGATGGAAAAGGAGAATGAGCAAGAGCTGGGATATATGTGGAAAAAAATTTTAAGTTCGGTTTCATATTTTTGTTTCCATGCATTTATGTACAAATTTGATTCTTATGTATTTTCCGTAGACAATATTTTATTATCAAAAGACCACCAAACATGCTTTAGGATTTAAATCCCATTCCATCAAAGTTCTCACAAATTTTCACAAAAAATAAGTCATCCGAGCACATCCTAACTATGATTCAAAGTCATGTCTCTACTAAAGACTTGGATACCTCTAAATAGCTGCACACCATTAGTTGGCTATTTAATTAAAATATACCGGTATACGGTATTGAAATTAATCAAGATTTTAAAAATGATTAAGTAAAGCTACTTAGTATGATCTATATTATTGAAACTAGTTTTATTTTTTTATATATTTTTTTAATTTTAGAAAGAAAAAGTTTAATTAAAAAAATTCTTCAAAATTTTACTCCACAATTTAGTACGAGCAAAGCTAGGGTCTGATGTGCTCACAAAGTTGGTGAGCACAACTCTAAAAGTCTATTGGATTGTTTTCAAACGACAAATTCAAACTGTTAAAATCTATCTACTTCATTAGTGATACATGTATTATACTGCCATTAAGTCGTCACCTTTGGAATATCTTTCTACGTAGTGCAGTTAGGGTCTGATGCTCATCAGACACTAAATTGAAATCATTCGATTTGTTTAAAACTCGTGCACACAAATCACAGTGTGGAACACGCATAAATCTTAAAGCAAATTGGACAGTTCTAATACTCGTCGGACTAAATTTATTTTTGATGGACATCAGATCCAAACTTTTCTCTTTATCATGAGTCTTTGATCAACTTTACAAAAAAATAAATATCACTACTAAAAAAAACACTTTGCCGTTGGGCGAAATCGTTATCCGCAATTGGTTTCTGAACCGATGCCTATCTCCCCGTTAGGAAATGTATACCCATATGCCATCGGCTCAAAACAAATGGCGTTAATCGATATGCCATCGACAGCGCATTGATCAAATAGACAGTGTTAGTACCCAACGCCATATGTTTCTTTTTGCAACAGACGACAAATGTAATTAACGTTGTCTGTTGGATTTTAATAGCGGAATACAAAAGTGTCTTACACCATCTGTTTTGTTTGAGTTGGCATTGGCAGGTCCTAGTTTGCCATCGGTCATTAATTTTTGAGCCGATTGTCATGTATAATAATTTTATGTTTCATTATTAATTCTTGTATTAATTAATTAGAGGCTAGCCTCCATATATTTGCTAGTCATATTTAAAACATAGAAAAGCAACAATAAACATGCTTGCATTATGTACCCATATTTTAACCAACAATTAATATAGGCATCAACAACATATACATACACAAGTTATCCAACATATATATTAATTAATCCATGCAACAAGCAATATATAAATTAGACAACAATTATAAGCCACCAAGCTAGCAATATCACACATACAATAATATATAGAGCAATATGTTATTGTACCATAAAACTAACAACTGTTTTAAACCACATTATTAAAACCAACACCAAATTGTCTGACCGCAAAAAACAGAAAACAACAAATGTTTTACAACACAGACAAGTACTTGCACAGTAATTAAACTATTTTCAAGAAGACCTTACACCATTGGATATGGATGTCATGTAATGCATTTTCTTTGTATGGCATTCTAGACAAACGACACTGCATGAATAAATCAAAACATAAATAACATATATAAGAACTTAATCTGAAAGCATGATAGAAACAAGTGATTGACAAACCTTTGGAAAAGAACGTGCATAATTTTTATGAGCATCTCCATGTTCTTCATTACATAAAACTCGGACTCCCATGAATTGCTTTGCGTGGGGCTCTGATCAAATATGTATTATTTAAAACAAAATCTAATTAGTAGTGCAATTGGAACTTGAAATAAGTTGCAATGAAATACTCGATTAATATATTTCTTACCTGAAATATTCTGACCTCCAGTGCTCTTTTCCCCGGCATGTGCCAACCTCCCCGGTTTATGTATGACTTAAAAGCCCTAGAATTATTAAAGGTCAGTATGTGGTACCTAGAAGTATGCTAGTTTAGTATTTTGCATTTTAAATTATATGTATTTTGCTTACTTCCGTAATAGAGGAATAACATCTAAGTTATCATCATGATTTGGCACTGAGTCCAGCAAGTAGACAACATTCTGTTTTGGAATGATAACAAGAAGCCTCCAAGGTGTTATACAATATAAGTAATAAAATAATAAATCAATACAAACTTGTTAAAAAAGACAATAAAAATGAGTACAATTAGCAGCTTACCCAGCTTGGTGGCATGGTAAGAATACAAGACGCTTATCCTGAAACTTCAGCAAGGTATCGGCCAAGTATGAAAGGGATTGTTCATTACTGTGGTCTATGTATGTGGAGCTGAGCAGTCTGGGGTCCAGGAAACCAATGTCAGGTGTATTTTGGACACCTAATTCAGTAACTAGCTTCATGCAATACTTGAAAATAGTCAGTGTCAAAATAAAATAAAGGAGATCTCATTATAAGTCAACATTATTATATTTGTTTATACTAATAAATACTCAAATTATCCAAACTTGGATAATAGAGACGTCGATCTCGTCATAAGTCATAAGATCACAGATATCTACAAAACCCACTGTTAGATAAAAGCCCTTATCCTGAAATACTCCCGGCCCAATATAGCAGCGGAAGCCTCCTCATTCAGATAGTGGCATCGCAAGATATCTGTCATGCAATAGTTATAATTCCAGGCCCAGGTCGTCCAATGCTTCCTGATCTACAAGCGAGACCCAACCCCGATTCCTCCTACAGGTATTGGCCGTCTCGATAGCACCAATTCATTAGTCATGTATTGGCCATCTCGACAAGCACTTCAGCAGTCCCCTATCATGTACAGATGATGTATCACTATCGTGTACAGATAACAACTTATTAGAAAACACTAAGTTATTCAGTCAGGTGCCTTACCTAAGTACTGCAGTTCAAGTTGCTAGTTTCTTGGGTAGGCATCTTGCTCTCCAAACCCCTAGAAAGAACATTTGTTGCTGCTGTCATCCTCTTTGTAGTTGCATTTGGCTTTGCTCTAGCTAATATCCAATCCCTTGCTCGAACACTTGCATTCCTCCTAACAGGTATTGACTGGATGCAAATCTTCAAAAAATGAAATCTATGTGATTGGATGTAAATGCAAGGTCGTTATTGCATATTTCATGTTGTTGAAGATTAAAAAATTAATAAAATGCCAAATTAGGGATTTTTACCCTTACATCCAAACCAGCAGCACTGTCGGTGGTAATATGAATTTGTTGTGGAGTGATTCTTTTCAGCTCCTGGGGTCCCTTTCCCTCTTGGCTGCGGGTTCTGAAGAGTGCGGGCATGATTGGGACGACATTGCTTAAATTAAATTACAACTCAAAGAGTAAGGAAGCTCCAAAACTGCAAATGCTGAAAAAAAACACTTAGATAAAAAATAAAGATATAAAACTAAACCCTAAACCCTAGAACCATACTATCCCTAGAAACCCCCTAGCCCAAAACTTAACCCTAACTAGAAACCCCAAGAAAGATATAGACAGAGAGTCAGATGCGTAAAACCATCAATGACGGAGATAGATCGAGTGCTCGGTGTTGTATTGAGGTGGCGGCTGACAAGTGGTTAGAGATGGAGTCGCGGCGGAGAAAGCTAGCAAGTGACTGCCACTTCGAGAGTGCTAGAACACCGTGTTATTGGATATATATATTGAAACCCTTAACTTGCCATCGGCTCCGTAGTGATTATCATAACTGTTTAGTAGTTTCACTGATGGTGTTATGCGGATAAATGCAATAGTATAACAAACTTGATGTAGTCTGCACGAATCTTAAATGCGGATAAATGCATATCATCTGCATTAATATTAGTGCGGTTGTAGTCCGCATAAATCTTAAAAAAATCAAATGGCCGAGATGTATTAACTCAAAAGAGTCCCTTTTGAGTTAGCATGCAGAGGATATGATTCAGCAAAATTTGCCCTACGTTGATATTTCTTAGAAATTGATTAATTTGTATTGCCAATTCTATAGAAGTTTACCTTTGTTAATTCAATACATGGAGTTTGACAATACTGATCGAATTGTACATGCAAGCAACATTCTCTTATTTATCTAATTGTGCAATTAATCCACATAGAAGTTACAAAGTTGTGCAAACAAACATAAACAAAGTTATCTACTCAAATAAACATCCATAAAATTCATCTCCTTATTTACAATTACAACACCCATATTCAACAATTTCTTTTGACTAAATTCACTATATTTTATTTGAAACCTTGCAAGAACATGCTTTATCTTGGTTAGGTTCGAAAGAAATAGGTCAAACTAATAAAACATTTTTTGAATATTTAATCATATTTTTGGTCCCAAGTTTTTGGCGGTGTAGAAATGAACATGTTACAGTGGACTTACGTTATTGTTTAAATTATTTCGCAAACCACATCTTATTCAAAAGAGATTTGTGTAAGAAATTAAACAACAATGCACTGTCACATGCCATTCAAACACGGCCAAAAACTTGGGTTGAAAACATGATTTAAGTAAGAACATGTTTTATTAGTTGAAAGTTAGTGCGTTTGATCCATTTCTTTGGAACATAACCAAAGAAAAACATGTTCTTGTAAAGTGTCAAATATAAAATATAGTGAAAATCAAAAGAAATAAAATTCATCATAAGCTGCATGTCCAACAACTTGCCAAACATGCATGTTATGAAAATTAAATCATGTTTGAAATCTAAACTTAAGGCAGTGTAGAAATTGACACGTGACAATGGACTTACATTGTTGTTTAAACTCTTTCGCAAACCACAACTTAATTCAAGGGGGTTTGTGTAAGAGATTAAACAACAATGCACTGTCACGTACTTTATCTACACTGCCGAAAACTTGGATTTCAAACATGATTTAATTTTCGAAACATGTTTTGCATGTTGTTTGACAGCTTGTGACTCATCTCACTATGTACAAATTAAGTAACTCACTAGCTACTTCATATGAAGCAACAACCCAACAATTAAAAAATATACCACAAGCATCAACACACAAAGTACAATTAATACTACTAGTTGTTTCTTGAGAATCGAGGATACTACTTCTGTCTCATTCCGATATCTTGCAACTTGTCTGCTAGGTTGCATATGAAAACTTAAACTTACGTTACTTAAATTGGCAGCCTTGTCACACCAGCCCATCCATTTATTGTATTGTGGACATCTATAAAATTTTCTCACCGGATTCGTGGGATCATCGAAAGCATCACAACACTCGGCTTAAGACATCTATTACCAGAGGCGAATCTACATGCATTGAATGGGGGTCAATTGACCCCCATTCATTTTGAATTTTTTTTTATTTATACTTTATTTTAATATAATTTAAAATAAAATATTATGGATAGTATGAAATTGACCCCCATTCGTAGTAGGAAAATTTTATATGTCTGACCCCCATTCACGTCTGACCCCCATAGTCTGAAAGTCTGGCTCCGCCCCTGTCTATTACAATAAGGATCTGATGAGTAACTACTATTTTGGCTACTCATTTCGCCTATATAGAAAGAAAAAATAACATTAAATAACTAAACCCTAGTTTAAACTATTTCCTAATTTAAGAAACCATTCAAAATAACGATTAAAATAAATATAAAATAAATGAGAGAAGAGTGATCTAGCATACAAATGACGCCGAAAGAGGAAATGCTAGCTTCTTATTCCGTTAATTTTCGCAGTGAGCTACTGTACTTTGGGGATACAAAGGGCTAGGGATAATCGACCTATGGTGTACTGGAACATATATATATATATATATATATATATATATTCACCACCATCGGTCCAATATATGTAGCAAATAGTGTATCAATAGATGTGTTTATTAAAAAACAGTCAAAACGTGCTTTAATTTGGTTAAAGTACATAACATCTATCAATAGTTGTGTTTAAATTAAAACAGACAAGACAAATGAATATTTTGTAATAATTAAAAGGTGCCTATTAATAGTCTAATGTGCATTTTACCAGGCTACAATTAAATATTTATTTTAAGATATGTAAATATGTCATAAAGAATAACTAGAGGTGATAACTGTCTCTGAGTCTCTCTGCTTTCGTAATTTGGCGGATCAAAACGAACTTCGCAAGGAAGCAACAAAAAAAAACCACCTTCCTTTTACAAATATTTATTATGATGTGACGATTATTATTATATTCTTTTTGTGTTATTATTTGGAAATTGACAGACTCCCTACAAATGCGGTTAATGTTTCCTACGAACTATTATGTTTGTATGTGATTAACGAAACCTAATATCATGGATTGTTCCACATTGTTAGAAAGATCCAAGCAATGAATGACAAATCATTTGCTTCTCCAACCACAGATTTCATGTGGGCCATTTCATAATCCTATTTATACTTAAATAATATGGAAGAAGGATGTGCCTTTATTTATTTATTTTCCTATTTATTTCTAGACCTGTTAATGCATGAAGATTTTACTTCTCTTTTTTCTTCTAATAATCAAGATCCAAGGGATTGTTACTGCACATTTAAATATTGAAAATAATCGATTTTTGATTTGAAAGATATATTTTATGTTAAGTTATAATGATATGCAAAACATCAATCAGTCGGTGCCATGACTTAAAAATCTTGTACAGAGCAAAATTTTATAAACTTTTTTTTTTTTTTTTTTTTTTACATTTTGCACATATTTGGATAAAGAATTTATCATTTTATGTTGGACTTTTTATCTAACATTATGGAAAATTGAGGACTTTGGAGTAAAATTCAGAGAGCACCGGCGCACCGTCATGGTAGTGGCATATCTGTAAAATTTCTCGCCAACTAGGGCTAAAGGCAAATTGCGACCGCCACTACAGTCCATAATCGACAATTGAAATTATCCGTAAATTAGAATAAAATAAAATCCATGCAAAGCAACAACCAAAAAGTTGTAAACGGCCGTAGGGAATCGTACAGTTACGGTGTGCAAAACGACAAACTTTGATACACTGGTTGTTAGTCGACAGGAGCTAGGATTCTGCCACGTGTTCTATCTCCCGAATCAGGGCTGTTCATTCTACTATTATTGATCTATATGTAACACGTGGATTCCTCCTAACCCTCCATAAGCAAAGAAAGGATAATTACATGATGAAACCAAATATCTATTTACTTTTTGCTGCGCGTCATTTGTACATAGAGAATATATAAGACAAACCAGTAATTAAGAACATAAACAATTCGATAATTTTAATGCTTGACATCAATTTCTAATTAAGCTGATTAATTCCAATTAATGTTCCAGGCAATAAAAAGATAATAGACAATTTACATTTTAGTGGATTTTGATATGGTTATTTTAACAGCTAAGTTTACTGTTTATGATGGCGTTAAAAATGCTTATTAGTTGTGAGAATATACTGTGTATTTTCACCTTGTACACTTGGCATTAAAGGGCACAAGGAGACAAACGGTACAAAAACTAACTGTACCTCTGTTTTTCTGCTAGTACTCGACGAGATATCAGTATCGCCAATTCATCGTTCCTCACCGGATTTGGATATTTATCCAGAAAGGATCCGAACCCGACAGGCTATTGGTTTGTTTCTGAACATATCAACTTAATCAATATCCCTTTTCTGCTCGGTTAAAAGTTAATACAAAATTCAAACAGCTGTACTGTTGCTGGGACTCCTATTTCATTTTAACTGCAGTTAGATATATGTAACCATTCCGTACTGGTAACTTAACTGAGAAAGAAAACTGATTTTTCTTAAATGCATTAAATTTCACATTAAATATCCTTTAGGTAGATAAATGAAAAATGTTGCTAAAATTCCAGACAGGGACTAGGCTAAGTTTGGATTCCAAACTGCGTTATCTGGCACAATTATAAATTCTTATTTTTTTTTAATTTTCTGTTCACTGGAATTAAGTCAAATTGCTCAGTACCGCTTTAATACCAGTTGAGATTGCTGAAATTTATCCGTAATGACCATTCTTTATTCTTTCGGAAGTGGGGTACGTGTGATGGGCATCAGATCAAAATTTGTCTGATATCAGTTCAGAACCGTCTAATTTGCTTAAAATTTCGCAAACACTTGATCCATACAAATCTTGAAGCAACACGCACGAATATTAGACAATCCGAGTGGGCACCAGACCCTTCCTATTCTTACCGCTACAGATATTCATTCAGTCATTATTGTTTTTAGGTTTATGATAAAATTCTGAGGAACTTGAAGGCCAACAGAAGTACATAGAACCAAGACAATAAATATATATTGTAGAACAATTGAATGCATTTATAATTGGCGTAAATTATATTTGTAATTTATATATCCATCCCATTACCAATCATTTCCGCCGCTAAATTAATTTCCCTTTCATCTCTCCTGTTCTCCCTCATCCTCGCTCCCTCCATTCCACGTAGCTCTGACACACTGCCACCTATCTCCCCAGGCCCAGTTAGAATTCAAGAACCACATATATATTGCCAATATTAATTGCAAATATCTTTCTTTAATATCTGAGTCTTATAAATTCACCTGGTTTGGAAGACGAACTTGAGATCTCACCCCCACATTATATCAGTCCGTGTATGTTACTATTCATGGTTACAAAGCAAAACTTTATGGTACATGTATTATATGTCCATCTAATTGAAGAATTATTCAATATGAGCCGTTCAAATAACAGATCGGGAGTATATGACCAAAAGTCTTTGTTCACATTAGGATACTAGTATACTTAACTTTATTTGTGTTGTTATTCTGACTGAACAAAGGATAATCTTAATCTTATTTTTTTTTTTTGAACAGTCTAATTTTAAACGGACAGATCACATTTAGATAAACCTTTCCTTAATTAATGACGTCAATGAGCTGATCTAGTCGGCATGCGATCCACGTCTGTAATAATTTTGAGCTAATGACAAATGAATCAGGTATATGTAACAATTCCGAATCTGAGCTAAATGAATTTTGGTCTTAACCGAGAATAGCAAGAAGTAAAAGTAAATTGAATGAAAAAGTTACGAGAAAATCGTATCACGGTACAAGCTTTTTAAATTACATCCGACCCCTACTAATGGGAACTCTTGGGCCTTGGCCTGCCCGAACTGACCTAGGTGACGGAGACTGACCTCACCCGCTACCGCCTCAGTCATCAGTTCTCAGACCTCTCCAATAAAAACAAACAAAAACAAGAAGAAATTTCTCGTAATTAAACCGTTGTTGCTCCCTGGTTGAGTGCTTTTCCCCCCATGATCTGATAATTATAATTAAAACCCATCCCTCCTCAATTCGCTTCCTTTATAAGCAGGCAGAGGAGAGGCCTCTCTCCCTAGCTCCCTATATACACTCCCCACTCAATATTACACATGCACTTCATCCCTCCTCTCTCCCTCCCTTCCTCCCACAGTTACTTGCACACTGCACACTTCTCCAACTGAACTACTTTGCCAAGAGAGAACCTGAGAGAGAAGAGAGAGATAAAAATTAAGATGGGGATGAGCTTGCCTGGATGGCTGGGGGGACTCGTCGAGGAGACCTTCTTCGTTGGATGCGAATCCCACGACAGCCGCCGCAAAAACGAGAAGAACATCTTTTGCCTCGACTGCTGCACCTCCATCTGCCCCCACTGTGCCCCTCTCCACCCCCATCACCCCCTCCTCCAAGTAATTCTACTTCTCTTTACATTCCTTGCTCATTTCATTTTTTTCATCCTTCAATGCATGCTGTTACGTACGTAGCCTTACTGTTCAAATTCACGCAATTGGACTTTCAATTCGCAGTAATATTTGGTCAATTCGCAATTGTTTTGTTTTTCTATTGGGGATGATGGGATTTTTATCCTTCTTCTTGTTTCATTTGTTTTTTGAATTACAGGTTAAAGGAGATTGTGTTTGTGTATTTTAAGTAAAAGGGCTTCTTGTTTGGTACAATTATGCTTGTTCCTTTTCATGCAGGGTTTACTGCGGAAATTTTGGCTGTTTGTAAGTCGTGATAGTTCCGTGCAAATTCTCTTTGGATATCGTTCCACCTACCGAAATTCTTCTTCAATTTTGCCTTTTCAATTTATCCCACCTATTTTTTCCTTGTATTTTTCTCTCTTGAAAAAATAAATATTTCGCTTCTTATTTCTGGTTCATTTACTCATTCTAAGTATTATGATTCCTTAACTTACCAATTTAACCCCTGTGGTTTTTTTTCACCTTGTATAGCACCTGAAATGAGTTATGTTTTTGTTAGAATATGTAGTTAGAACTAAATTACTAGAAAATGTTTGGACTTTGGTCATCATGTAGAATTGCATGGAGTTAAGAAATATATAATTGTGCCTGGCAAATCCTGTAATTCAATCGTTCAAAATCATGTTTAATGCTTGGGATTTGTCAATTACAACATGACAAAACCTATATCTTATTATTAGCTATATTTCATTTTTTTTTAAATTTTGCTTCAAGTTTTCACCGAGAGTAAATATTGGGTAATATTGAAACTTTTTTGTGGTTTTTCCGTTAATTTCGCTATGTTATTCAGTATTCTCAATTATCTTATTCTTCCCTAATTTTTAAAGTTTTTCTTACATTAAAGAAAAACCATGTGCAAGTAGAACTAATTAAGTGCAATGGCATTGAACAATTTAGATCACATAGAAACTATTTGGATTACATAGCTAGAATTTATATCCCGAGCTTAATTAATATGAACTAATTAAGTGCAAGACCCACTTTCATATCAATTAATCCTAACATTTGTAATGATGATATTCTAGTTTTATTGCTAATGGCTTTTCTTGTTTCAATTAACCCTTCTTATTTAGAAATTGACTACTAAATTGGTTTTCTTTTTATGCGTTCAACTTATCTTCATAATAAATGCAAATTCATTATTATTTCCTTTATCCCCCTCATTTTTGGACTTTTTCTGTTCTGGGTCCTGTCTTCCATTATTAATGCAATAACTATAGTAGTAGGGAGAGAGAAAGAGAGGTAAGTGGAAATTACTGCAGGTCTTTTTCCTTTTCGATTGACTTTACGAATAGTATTATCAGCCTGCATAGTAAATGTTAAATATTTAACCCCACAGTTCAAATGAAGGCATGTGAAAGGAGGAAAAAAGTTCATTCCAAAAGTATTATTTACATTTTAATTAAATTGGGTTTAAAATTGTTGACTTCATCTTCTTGACATGTTTGGAAAGAAGAGCCTTGATTTCTTTTGCAATGTTTTGAGGTATATTCTTATGATGATGATGCAAGTTTGGTCCCAATAATGGGTATAGTTATCCAAAATGTTTTGCCTCCTTTAGAAGCCTCCCTCTTATTCTATACCTCCCAAAAATGAATGTTTTTCAAGTTTACCCCCAGAATTTTACATTCTAGTCCTCATTTACCATAGTAAAAAAATTCTCTCTCCTCTCTCTCCCCACCTCCCCTCTGATCTCTGCTATTCAAAAAAGTTATGATGCTATTCAGAGAAGACCGAAGATTCAAACTTTTCTCTTACTTTCCCTAACAATAGAAAATTTTACCTTCATGGCCATCAATTGGTCTAAGCAAATTCCATCAGAGTACGGATGTCATATTGGCAAATTGTCATTTTCCCTCCTACCTGTCTTTGCAGCACCCAATCATGGTCACCCCTTGGTCAAATCATGCCCGTAGTTACCCAATGACTCAATTTCTTAACGGATCACAAATTGTTCTGTTAAACATTTCCACTTGGTACTAAAGATTCTTCTTGCGGTACCTTCTTAAAATGGAATTTAATTCCAGTGAAGTAACCCAATGCAATTCCGAGCGATGGATTTGATTCGGACGGTCCCGATTCAAAACCCAAAAATTGAGTTACTTTAGGGGATCCGGACCCCTTAAAATGTGTATCACCTTTAGGTGATCTGTTTGAATTTGTTGAAATATAATAGAAAAAAAAACAAGCAAACTTTGCTACGACAGGGGAAAGACAGTAATAAATTATTATCCCTTCTCAGATGATCACTGCAGTAACATTACTTTTTAATAAAATTAACAGTTTAATTATATGGTATTTTAGGTGAGGCGGTACGTATACAATGACGTTGTTCGGCTGGATGACCTCGAAAAGCTCATCGACTGCTCTTATGTTCAGGTAATTAGTCCCAAATCTCAATGTGTTGTCTGGTGTACTTGCTATTAAACCAAATTTAGATCTTGGTCTGTGTATCAAAATTGTCTTTTCTTAATAAACACGCAAGGCAATTTCATTATCATCCTTATTTTAACAAGTTGTGGTAAACATGAGAATATTTCCAAGTTGTTAATACAACAGTTTGTGTGTGTGTGTGTTTTTTTTATTGGAAGCATTTGTATATTTATGTTTTTTGAATTGGTGCAGCCGTACACAATTAACAGTGCAAAGGTGATATTTCTGAAGCCAAGGCCTCAATCTAGGCCATTTAAGGGCTCTGGAAACATATGCTTGACTTGTGACAGGATTCTGCAAGAGCCCTTCCATTTCTGCTGCCTTTCATGCAAGGTACACTTTTTGTGCCCCAATTTGGTAATTTGCAACAGCTTTATGAAAGTTCCTGTAGATGATGTTTATCAAGTAGATGACTAGATAACTAGATAAGATTTAGCAGAAGCAAAAGTTATAATGGTCTGTTCACTCTGTTGATATATATCAAATAATCATATTGCCCTTTACCAATTAACCCTTCAATTAAGGGTCATCTTTCTTGTGCGTTAATTGCATGTGGTCCCACTTTGGTTACAAAATAACTTATGAATTGTATACGTACATAAGGCTACTAGTTATAGATTAATTTATTATTTATATACATAAGTCTACTTGTCAACTGCTAAGTGTCAACTTAGTTTCCCTATGAAGTAGGATTATAGTATCAATGGTCCAGAGCCCACTACTACATTGGAAAAGGTCTGCACCTCGGATAGAATATTATTGCTCTTCATAAAGTCGATCTTCATTAAACAAACCCAGGACCAGTCTCTGCCAACATAACTTTTTTTGCAAACATGATTATTGCTTCTTATAGTTTGCATAATAATTAATGGACCCCTAACTCACTAACACATAAATTTCAATGCTTTACAAGGTTGATCATGTTATAATGCAAGGGGAGGATCTGTCGAGCATCCTGTTCCGGTACGATGAGTCGGAGTTCACTTTCACACATTTTGAGAACCTCAGGATGGATGGCTCTGATGTAACTGAGGACGATGTGGTTGGTCAGATCACACCCAACTCCATCCTGGAAGACCCACTGCACTACAACGGTGCCTGCTCTGGCTCCAGTCAGCCTGTCAGCCGGTCCCACCATCATCGGCGCGGGTCCGAAGCATCAGATCTGCCCAAAAGGAAGAAAGGAGGCAGCTTCTTCCCGCAGATTGTGCTTTCGCTTGGTGGCAATAGAAGGAAGGGTGCGCCACACCGATCACCTCTGGCCTGAATATTCATAGATTCCAGTTGCTTCGTATGTATGAATAAATTTGGTGTTGGAGGGGGAATGGGGGAGTTTGTTAGTATAGGACTAGTATGTTTGTTGTTCATGTGTCTAGTTTATGGTATTGGATTAAATAATATTATGGATGTAGAGAGTCAGTCCTAAGCGTTGCAAATTAGCCCCTGGGGTAAATTGTGGGTACTCTTTTGGGGTTGGTTTGCAGAAATATGTTTAATGAGATAGCATTCGCCATTACTCACTAGGTGGCCAAAGTGGGCCCCGCATTTCAGGAGTTTCACAGAGGTTGCCAATTTTGTATTGATGTAATGGGAATGCACACTTCCTTCCGTAACTTATATATAAATGTTATAAATATTTAATGCCGATATTAATTTGTATGATATGATGATATATTATAAAGTATTTGTATGTCTGTACTTGGGTCTCTTTCTATACTTATTGTCTCTGTGTCTGACATTGACCAGCTCTTGCTTCCAGGCCAACCAAACCAAACCCATTCATTATTTTTGAGGCTATAAAAATGTGTCCATGTAAGTAAGGAGTATCAAGTCAAATTTTTAAAGTGAAATCGTTGGAAGAGAGATTGCGGAGTTGAATGAGATGAAATGTTTAATTAATCTCACCTTCTCACTCTCTGAGACTCCGGTTCTGAACTATATATATATATATATATATATAGAGGAGGGTTCAAATGCCTCCATTTTTCATGCCTCCACCCTGCCTCTATTTTTAAAAACTTTAATAACTCAAAATTTAAAACTTAAAAGTCAAAATAAAACCGTTGGATACGATCTACATCATTTTATCTATGCACATGTAAAAAATTATGACATTTCAATTTTGTTTTGGTTGTCATCAAGAGCTTGTAAAAAACGTACTAATGTGGATAATTTTTAGACGTTGATTTTTCAACTTATTGATTTACATAAAAACAAAATCAAAATGTAATAATTTTTTATGAGCACATAGATAAAATGATGTAGATCATATCCAACGGTTTTATTTTGACTTTTAAGTTTTAAATTTTGAGTTATTAAAGTTTTTAAAAATGGAGGCATGGTGGAGGCACAAAAAATGGAGGCATTTGAACCCTCCTCATATATATATGGGGCTGGCTACTATGCTTATATAAGCATATGCGCACAAATGCTTATAACTCATTTTTGCGTTTCCAATGTTCAAATGGTCAATCCGACCGTTCATCTTGTTCTCCATATTAATATGTGCTTGGATACCAAATTTTACATTTTTCTGAATTTTTTTACTATTTATTAAGCCACTTTGAAAATTGCTGATCCGGGTTAACAGTAAAAACAGTGCAACAAAATTCTGCACCATATGATCAACAATTTTCAAAGTGGCTTAATAAATAGTAAAAAAATTCAGAAAAATGTAAAATTTGGTCTCCAAGCACATATTAATATGGAGAACAAGATGAACGGTCGGATCGACCATTTGAACATTGGAAACGCAAAAATGAGTTATAAGCATATGTGGGCATATACTTATATAAGCATAATAGCCAAGCACTATATATATATATATGTAACCTGGATGGTCTGACTTGTGCCAGAATTATCTTATTATAATTTGTCTATTCAATCGCATAAATTTCAATTAGTGTTCTGTTCTCATCATATTTGGACTAATATTTTGTGTACAAAGACAATATATATACACACACGCATACCAACTTATTTGCATAAAGCACCAATGAAGCGCAAATTGCTTGTATTTTCTATGTGAAACCATATCCTAGCTATGTAGAGAGAGAGAGAGAGTATAATAAATTGAGCGAGAGATGAATGTTGAGTCGTTTTCAGAACTGTGGAATGGGAAGGAGGAGAGGAAATAAGAGTTTGCCACAGTAGTTTTTCTTTGTCTTTTTCTCGCTGTTGTATTTTTACTTTCTAATTGTAGCTAGGTAGGCAAGACACAGTATACCGGTCTAGTGGAAATATAATATTATTTCATTTCAACTGGGTTTAAATATGAGAAAGAACCATTCTAATATACAATATATACAATTTGAGCCGAAATGATACAAACATGTTCTTTTTTTTGGATGGTCGGTCAGCAAGGCTGACGACAATATATTAATTAAGAAAAAGTTATTTACACAAGGCCCTATATGTAGTTAAAAATAATCTAGCTAGCAGTAATTGCCACAATCATTTTACAAAATTCAGAGCTCTCATATCCCCTAACTCTCCATCGGTTACCGTTGAGCCCAAAAATTGATATCCAAGATCGTATCATTTATCAGTATACACACCGGTATGCTCTTATCCGAGAACAATCTCCTGTTTTTTTCTCTCAAAATGACCTACACCCCGGCCGCCCATATTCGATCCCACAGACACTTAGCAGGGGTTACAAACATGTTCAAGCTTTATTCAAATTGTAAAAGAAAGATTAGTGAAATTTAGAAAGGAAGCAATATAATTTGAAATGATAATTCTTGTACCTAGCTAGATGGTTTTTACCTTTTGACCCCATCTTTTGCCAGTTGCCATCCAATAAAATGGCACTAGGCAACAACATCTCGAATTCCCAAACAAGAAAATTTTAATAAAGTCCGTACAAAAGAAAAACACAAACCTTTGGAAATGTGTGGGCTGTCGGTGGATTAGCCAATGCCAAAGCGCAGACTCTTAATATACATGCTTACATGGTGTCTGATGCATCGACGCAAGTGCAACAAAATTAATTAATTATAGGTACAGACAATACTTTGATTCGGCAATTTCTTTTTTAATCCTATATAAGTGATATCCTGATTTGTTTTCTAAACTAATAAGAATTCTTTACATGTGATGTACTACACTCTCTTGTTTTACTTATGGTTTAATTATACATGTGATTTCTTTAAATGGTCATTGCTTCGTCACTTCGTTCATGTTTTCTATATATAGACATGTAGCTGTGAACTTTGGTTGTTGAAACCATGTCGGCAAGAATATAGCCTAAAACTAGGTGGAATTGACAAGGGAAATGCATTCATGGTAGTTATATTTCTAGTATGTCACTTCAAGTGAAAGCATATATATGCTGTAATGTTGTATTGTTGCTATATATATATATATATATATATATATATATATATATATATATATTACTAGGACGTCAATCCAAGTGATACATTAATTATTGTTTATGAAAGGTGGTCTCTGGCATGTTTAAATTCTTAATTGGGCATTGATCAGTTTTGCTAATGTGTGTGTGGATTGAATATAAATGCATCATTT
Source organism: Carex parvula (assembly GCA_025461045.1). Classification (NCBI taxonomy): domain Eukaryota; kingdom Viridiplantae; phylum Streptophyta; class Magnoliopsida; order Poales; family Cyperaceae; genus Carex; species Carex parvula. The sequence goes on along the minus strand of JAJGRW010000982.1, from coordinate 300,611 downwards.
ATAAGAGTTTGACTAGAAGATGACAAGATGTCAAAGATTCATTATTCCTGTTTCATTGATTTTGTTAATATGGAGTAATGAAATGTTCGACAGAAATAAATAAAAAATAGTAGTATTACTTCAAATACTAATTGTACTTAATAATTTAGTTTTTTTATGTACAATTTTTTGATAACACATCATATCACAGAAAGGGATCATCTCTTCAATAGACTGCCCTATACCAATAATTGCAGGAGACTATTTCAAGTGTAACAATAACTATAGAAGCAGGAGCCACAGGAAATCCATTCTTTAGATATGTGAGCATTGAAAATCTTATGCCTCCTGTACACAGGACAAATCTGCATTTTTTAATCAAAATTTAATCCCTTGAAACACTACAAAGTTCAATTATAATATTATTTGGCAGATATCATGCTTACCTTGTCTAATCTTAAAATTAACCATTTTTTCTGTGGGTTGGATCATTTACACTTGGATGGTTTTAATCTTAACTTACATGTTCAGTGCTATTAACATATGTATTTTTAAACTGGAATAAGTGTCTAATTAGCTTAAGTGCCACCTTAATTTATCTTTTATAATTTTCTATTTATTAATTTCTTCTTCTCAGTCTAGCACACGTACTTCGATTAATTTCTTCTTCTCGCCAATCATGTTTCGCTCCTGTAAAGCGTTTTAATTTCGATACTTATTCTCAATTAATTAATTAAGAGTGAGTCTAGGGTACTATGCATAGCACGGATTGGTCCGTACTACAATTAATATTTTTGTTTTTAAAATTCTAACAGCCGATTCGTACCGTTCAACATGATTTCCATATGAAAATATACCTGTGGGCTAAATTTTTTTTATTTTTTAGAATTTTTTTACTATTTTATTAGATAGATAGAAAATCACTGTTTTTGGATGATCCAGAATTTTCAGATCAAGTGATTTTCTACCTATCTTAAAATATAGTAAAAAATTTGAAAAAAATATAAAATTTAGTCTGCAAGTACATATTCATGTCGGAATCACGTTGAACGGTTCATATCGACCATTCTAATTTTCAAAATAAAAATATGAATCCGTAGTACGGACTAATCCGTGCTATACATGGTACCATGCATAGACTCACTCGTTAATTAATATATCAATTAGAAAAAAAAAACCCGAAAAGAAGAAAAATCTCAACCCAATTTTGCACCCCACTTGAAAATTTGAGTCCGGATCCCCTAAAGTAACTCAATTTTTGAGTTTTGACGTGTACGGTGCCTATTCGGTGGTAGCGCAGGAGCCAGTATTATTTGTGGAGTCCAAGTTCTTTAAGATTCGTGTTAGAGCACCTTGGACGGTTTGGATCAAAACTCAAAAATTGGGTTACTGCACTGGATCTGAATTCCGAAAATTTGCAGGAATCGCATAATTCTCGATCAAATATCCGCTCCGTATCCGTAACAATTTAGTTTTAAGGAAAGCCGTACAGTTTGAGACTTAATAATTAAGCAATGGCATGGAAATGTGGGATTACAGTCTCAAGGAGGCCATGTGCCTATGTCAGGTGGGCCCCAATTGCAAGCACAGGCGACGGATTTATACAGAACCAAAGTTGGTTTTTACTTTCTACTGGATGTCAAAAAGTAAGAGAAAAATTGGTTTTTTACCGCCTTTCTCGCCTTCGCGGCGTCTTGCAGGGAAATTAAGTACTGATTCACACTGTTTTAATATTCGGTTCTATTCGGCGAATATACGGCCGAATATTCGTATTCGGTTGTAGTTCGAATAGAAAATTAATATTTGGTTCTGAATATTCGGTCTAAAATTTATATTCGGTCCTGAATAGTCGGTCTAAAATTTATATTCGGTTCTGAATATTTGGTCTAAAACTAATATTCAGTTCTGAATATATACGGTTATGAATTTATGTGGCTATGCTGCTTGTTTTCTACTATGCTGCTGTTTATTAATATGAATTTTTATTTTAAAATCCGCATATTTACATCGGAATAAAAATCCGTATATTCAACCGCATACCGTATATTCGGTATTCGGTGGCCTTCCGAATACCGAATATAAACCGAATTTTAAAACACTGCTGATTCATGAGTGATTCCTTTGAAAATATGATGTCCATTATATACTTATTAGAGGTTAAGGAGATTCAAAATGTCGGTTCTGTTAAAATCAAACTAAAATAATTAAATTAAAATTTTATTTTATTTTTAAAATCTAATCAAACTAATCAATTAAATTTGTCAATCCAATAACAAATGAAACAAAAAAAACCGAAATAAAAGTTTGTTATGTTTGATTGAACCAGAATATGGGAGTTAAATTAAAAAAAAAATCAAAACTCAACACATACACAAATACGTTTAATAATTATAGAAATAAATATTATGATATATTATCAGTCGTATTGAAATAAGAAGATTAAACATATTAACCTATGAAATTCAAATAAATATCAAGTAAATCTCTATTTGTTTGATTAAACTGAAATAAGAGAGGTTCAACTGACTCAAATATATAAAAAAACAAAAGTAATTAAATAATTCTACGTAACTGAACTATTCAAACTGAAAAACCGAACCATTTAATTCAAATTTTATTGGTTCGGTTGAAAATGAAATAAACCGGATCCAATGAATACACCTATCAGGTGTGTTTAATTGACTTGATCGGATTAGTTTCGAGTCGAATTTAGTTCACTTTTAGAAGATTGTCGGTTTTTGTATCATCGTTTGGGTTTGAGTCGGGTTGAATTCATATATATATATATATATATATATATAGAGCTGGGCTATGGTGAGTTGTGAAGTAAGAGGTCATTTTTACTTCACGCTCATATTTTCATTTTGGAAATTCAAACAACCGATCCGAACTGCTCAACATGTTCTCTATATTGAAATGTGCTTGGAGACTAAATTTTATATTTTTTGGAATTTTTTTACTATTTATTAAGCCACTTTGAAAATCGCTGATCCAGTGGCCCAGAAAATTTTACTGTTTTTTACTATTCACAGTGGATCAGCGATTTCAAAGTGGCTTAATAAATAGTAAAAAATTTCAAAAAATGTAAAATTTAGTGTCCAAGCACATTTCAATATTTAGAAAATGTTGAACGGTTCGGATCGGTTGTTTGAATTTTCAAAATGAAAATATGACGTGAAGTAAAACAATATTTTACTTCACAACTCACCATAGCCTATCTCTCTCTCTCTCTATATATATATTTTAAATAGAGTAATGAGAGTCAAGCCACCCAAAACTCTTTATTTCAACCTTTGTAACAAATGATTTCTCTCATCTGAATTTTGAACACATGACATCTTATATAAAAGATTTGTGTCTCTGCCACTAGATCACAGACTGGTTCTTGATTTCAGCATGTATTGTTTCATATTACTTTTGGATATCAAATCAGCTCAGATATTCAATTGATCACGTTTCAAATTGACCAATTTCAAATTATTTTCAAGTATTATACTATTTCATATCAAAGCCTTTTTTATTCAGTGGCAAAGGACAAGGTAGATGATCGTATGTTTCAAATTTTAATGGAAAAAAATTATAGATATTAAAATTTGAAAGATTAGATGTCGATCTTTGTTTTATAAAAAAAAGTACTTTTAGTAAATTGAATTCTAATTGGACGGATTTGGGTTGGATCAGATTTCCCACCACTACCTGTTGTTCTAGCATTGGTGGTATCATGATTTATATTTTGCAAACCTGATAATGGCATTGTCCTAAAAAAAGATAAATACTGCTGACAAGATCAAAACCGTAACAACAACAACAATAATATATTATTAATCAAATCTCTCGTAAATAAAATGACTTAAAGACTTGATGAACAATAAGCTTCTTAAAAAAAAAATTCTTCCACTTCTCTTTCAACTAATATACTCCAACAATCCAGGACATTACCAGATTGCTTTTGAGTAGAGAAATGAATTGGAAATAGGCTCCATATTTTCTATATATAGATTTTCTGACCTTAATTAATTTGTTGTGGATTTGATTAACAAAGAATTTTAAGGCTTCATGGGTTCGAAACTCGGATGGGAGAAATCATTTGTTGTAATAACAAGAGTATTAAATAGTTGGGTGGCTTGACTTTCAATCTTTACTAAAAAACAAAGAATTTCAAAGCATGCCAAGCACTACTATAAAAATGTAAATTATACACGGTACATGTATACACAGATGGAAGAAATTTCTATTAGATTTGTGTGTCAAGTAAGAAGATCTAGATGCGGGTCCAAAAATGAGTTCCAACATTTATGCATAGTTGTGGTTAACCAACCGTCTATAAATGAGCTCCAACAATTATACACGAATTTTTTTTTTCCTACCAATCGTGTATGATATGCAGGTTTTTTTGAAGAAATATCATGCTTATAATCATACATGGTTTTATTGTATGATCCGTGTATCATGAAAGAAACACAAACTTTTTCATGTCATCGATCTACGTATTCCTATTATAATGCATCTATACCCGACCTTTTCCAAGACATCTTTGTCATTTCTAATGCACCCCTTTTCTTGTACATGTATTTCTCTCAAACATATTTTCTAAACAGGTGAGGGTAGTGCGAGAGAAAAGGCAAGGGAGGTGATATCTTCACCAAGAAAACGATCGGAGATGAAAAAACTTGAAACAGGTGAAACTTTTTGCTCGAGTGTCTAATTTCTGCGTATGCCCTCAATTCGGAAAGCTTGCAAAGAGATCTATACGATTTCTTGGATTTACCCAAAATTGCATTTTTCAGGGCTAAAAAACAAAGGGAGAAGCCTCAAAACTTGAGTTGAAGATTTTAATTAAGTTTTTTTTCTTTCTAATTTTTGATTTTGTACTCCTTTACTATATATACTTTTTCTTTGCCATGGCTCACGCAATGTATAAATTCTTAGATCTAGGATTTTTGTTGTATTTTCATTTTTTTAGTCAGTAAATTGATGTAGTGAATGAGTTCATACTTTATTTGTGTAATGTAACTGTAAATGTTGTTTATATTGGTAAATAAATGTAGTATTTTTGGTATGTGTTGACTTTAAATTCATAATGTTTTAAAATGTAGTGTTTTTGTGTATCAATTCAGATTTAGGTTAACCGTATTTTTTATGTAAAAATAATAATACACGGTTCTACAACCATGTATGAATGTTTTGCGAAAAAAATCAACACTGTTTTGGGAGAAACGTACACGGTGTGCACAAATACGGTTGCAAACCATGTACAAAAACTAGGTTTTAACCGTGTACAATCAAGATTTGTTGTATATAAGTATTTAATTAAAAGAAAATTGAAAATTATGAGTCGCGTAAGAGAGACTATTATCCAATATTAAAGCCTTGGACGATAATGATTGTCAAAAAATTAAGCGCCACATCTCATAAGTTAGTTTTGTAGTATTGTCGAATATTTTGAGTTTCTTTGACAAATCTAGAATAAGACTTGTTTAAATAGTAATTACAGAATAGTGGTCGAATTGTGCTATTAAAATAGGAGTTAGAATAATGCTATTGTTTTACTATTAGTAAGAGTGAAAATATTGTTTGCCAGAATATTAGTTGGAATCAGAGAAAGTTAGATTGTATAATATAATAATTAATAAGAGTAGTAATAGTAATAGTAGTAATAATAATAGTAATAGTAGTAGTAGTAATAATAATAATAATAATAATAATAATAATAATAATAATAATAATAATAATAATAATAATAATAATAATAAAAATCACAATGATCAATATTATAAAATTACAATAATTATTTTTCATGCACTATTAATATTATATAAAATCACAACTATTTTCAATCGAAATAACATACTATTATGTTGTTATGTTATTACTCATTAATATATAATTTTAACTAGTAATTTTTTTGTGAAAATATTATTTATCTATTTTTTAACAGACATATAATACAGGCATTTTATTATAAATTATGTGATAATTTTTATTTTTTGATATCCAAATAATATTTATATTTGTATTCGTAATCAAATGTATGAATATCCGTTTAGTATCTTAAAAGTGATTATATTTTTTTTATTATTCGTCATTATTTAACACGTTTAATTATGCCCCGTTAATGAAAGGTGTGTGAAACAGCAAAATTTATTTTTAATCATATCTACACATTGGAAACACGTGTATTGGAATTTGGAACTCGCTAGCTAGCTATAGTGAGGCCGTATATATTGCACCAATTTGCAATAGCAACGAGCACAGTGAAACGCAGGCAGAAAGCCCCAAACGAGTAAGATAATAAGAGAAGCATCGGTGCATCGATCGGGACCGCATTTATAATATATGTAATGTAATATAATGTAATGTAGCCCATTAGGTTGGTAGTAGATGGAGAGGAGTACTTTGTACTTTTACTAGTTGTAGTAGAGAGAGGAGGAGGCTATATATTAGGGCTTCATAGCTTGGCTGGGTCAAGACTCAAAGGGCTCAAGGCTGTCTGTCTAGCAAAGCAATTTGTACTGTTTAAGGTTGTCAAGTCTTGTCATGGAATCATGGAATCATGGCATGCAAGAGAAGAGAGATGGCAATGGGATGGCATCTCGGGCCCACATTTAGCTCCTCACCAAAACATGGAATTATGGAAAGGCAAATTAATGGTGGATGGCTCCATCATTCCCTGCTTTCACCTTTGCTCTGCTCCACAAAGACGCCACCTCAGCCTCCTTTTCTACTCGCTCAAATTTTATTGAATACTATGAGCATGTCTTTTTTTAGTTGATTGATAGTTCCGCTTTTATAATTCAAATTAACAGTCAATAAAATGTACTCAGATATCAAATTTCATATATTTTTTAAAACTTTTTACTATTTTTTTAGATAAGACTTGATCTAAAAATTATGAACCATATGAATGTAGTGATTTTCTATCTATTTGAAAAATAGAAAAAAGCTTCTAAAAAAATATATAATTTGATCACTACATACATTTTCATATAGAGATTATTTTTTACGATAAGGATCAATTGTATGAACTTTGAAAATAAAAATAAAAATCCATAATACTATTCGGTCGATCGTGATATGCAAATTACCTCAGCCTCACTCAAAATTCACAACTCTGGCAAGAAGCTAAGAACAGTATTTCAAGAGTGACAGATCACAAAAAGATCAAAATTGCAGATTTTATCATTGAGCAAGGATGATACTAAACAACATAAATGAGTGAGTCTATGGTACTATGCATAGCACAAATTAGTCTGTACTATGGAGCTATATTTTTATTTTGAAAATTTTAATGGTCGATCCGAACCGTTCAACATGATTTCCACATGAATATGTACTAAATTTTATATTTTTTTGAATTATTTTACTATATTTTAAGATAGGTAAAACATCACTTAATCTGAAAAGTCTAGACCATCCCAAAACAGTGATTTTCTACCTATCTAAAAAATAGTAAAAAAATTCTACAAAATAAAAAATTTAGCACACAAGTATATTCTCATTTGGAAATTATGTTGAACAGTTCGGATCGACCATTAAAATTAAAAAAACAAAAATATTAATCCGTAGTACCGACCAATCCGTGCAATGCATAGTACCATGGACTCACTCAACATAAATATTGCTGTTTGCGTTACTTACTGTTTGGAAATACGGGCGGGGGATTGACCTATAATAGGTACATGTCACATAAAGACAAATTAACTAGCTTCACAAATTTATAGAAGACTTTGACCAATTGCACTTGGTGGTTTGGCAATTTATATCAGCATGCAAAGGTAAAATTTTAAAGTAAAATAAAATATACATTTTTTTGGAGAATGTTTGGATATCTAATAAATGCATTGCAGGATAAAATTGAAAACCTAGTAGATATAAAATTAAGCCATTTCTTGTTTAGTCAGGGGCGGATCCAGAATTTTCGTCAGGGGGGCAAAAAAAATATCGAATCGGGTTTAAATCCATTAACCAATTGAGTACTCGACAAAAAATAAGCTTTAACTTATACTTTCCAATGTTTTGACTTGTAATTTCTGATGCTCTGACTTATAATTCTAATTACCAATAAAAATTCAATAGATTTATTTCAATTTTAACTCTAAATTTAACTCGAATTACAAATTGAACGTCCAGAGGGGGGCAAAAAAATTCCAGGAGAGGCAGAGTCGATCGAAACTGATAAATCTCTACTAAAACTTAAAATTTAGAGGAGACAGCTGCCCCCCTGAAATACACTGGGTCCGCCCCTGTGTTTAGTTTTCAAATATTGAATGTTCTACACCAAAAAAGAGATAAAAAAAAAGGAGAAAACCGTTGGACTTAGGAGGATGAGGAGAAATAAAAAGTTTGGTGCCTGACACAAAAAGAGCTATTTTATAGTGGTTTGATGTGTCATTTCAGGAAAGACAGTTGTTATGACAGAAAGGTAGATAGATGATATGGCCATATGAGGGAATCTATTATCTATTTAATTTATTTATATTCCGAGGAGAGGAGAGATGGATTCATGGATTCTAGATCCCTACTCTCTGAGTTAGTCTTATCATTTCCAATTAACAATTCTCATTGCAATAAAATATTTCGTATAAGCACTTGGCAGTTTTGGGCTTCACAGTATATTTTTTGTTTTTGTTTTGGAAAGTGAGATGCAGATGAAAGTCTTCAAATCATTATTTAAGCTAGATTTTAGATTTTTTTATTTTGCAATTTTTAAAGAATCCAAATTTTTTGTTTGTGGCATTTAAAAAAAAAAATCATCAAAAGGTGGCTTGTATTTAAAAAAACCTAGAATTATAGCATGTACATAGACTAGATCAGCGTAGGGCTTGTAAAAAAGGTCGTAGTTCGTAGATTGATCGAGATTAGTCCGTGATTTGACGCTAATAGCTCATCCTTTACTGGTCTGAGCTGTTAACAAGCTAGCTCGTAACTAGCTCGGACCAGATTAAACGAGTTTGACCTAGGTTTAGCTTGCTCGTTATATAGATTTAACAATTTAATCTGATCTCTTGGATAAAATGTTAGTGTTCATGATTTGCTGTTTTTTATCCAATATTCATGCAATTTTGTCATTCTACTCATTGCTATGTTTAATACTTTGTTTTAATGGATTTGTTTCATTCTATTAACTGCACTTGAAAATAAACATGTAATGCTTTGTTTAATGGGCTTTATTATCTATTTTTTTTAATTTGTATGATATAAGCTTGAATAAAATCCAACGAGCCAAACGAGCCAGCTCATTGTTGGCTCGGTTTAATTATGAGCTAAGATTCTAACTCGGTCCCTTAATCTCAACTCACTTGGCTTGCTTGGTTGTTGTGGCAAGCCAATCACAAGTTAGACCTAGCTCATTTGCCACCCGTAGATCAGCATACCTTTCACCGCCAAAAAAAAGGTACGTAGATCTAATATGCTTTCTTTCATCAGATGTGTGTAGATCTAGTATGTGTTCTTTCATGAGAAGTGCATAGATCTAGTATGCGTTCTCTCTCATGAGGTGCGTAGATTTAGTCTGCGTGCTTCTTTTTCTATATTAAAGTGACCTCTACTCGTATTTAATTTTGACCGCACCACAAGTTGTTGTTTTTTTACTAGGCCCGTTCGGCAAGAGTGAATAGAGGAATAAAGTGGAAAAGCGATTCTATTCTCGCTGAACAAGAAAATAAGTGAATGGAATTGAGGAATTGTGAAAAGTGGAATTGGATATGAACTTTTACAGTCAAACCTTTACTTTTTACATTTTGGTCCCTCTATTTCTCAATAAGCTAATTCCCTATTCTATGAAAAAGATGTAATAGAATAATTAATTTTTTTTTCAAGAGATGAATTTGGCTGATTTACCAATACTCTTCCACTCTTTCACTATGTTACTATTTCACCATTAACCGAACAAGACCGAAATAGTGAGAAATTGAAGCTTATTCTAAATTTCACTTTTCCTTATTTTTCCTTTATTCCAATGGTTTGCGTCTCTCGTGAGAGGTGCGCATATATGATACATATCTCTTTTTTATAGAGATGGATGAGAAAAGAGAAAACATACTTCTACTCATATTTTAGTGTGAATTTATATTTTAAAAAAAAACCGGCTACCTTTATTTTTTTTTTAAATGCTAAGAATATTTTTTTTGCATAACAATATCTATAGCCAATAAAATTGTAACTGGTCTTTAATATTAAAGTAATACTCTCAAATGAGAGCATTTGTATCACACAAATAACAAATATATATCTTTCTTTTTTATATTAATATTCTAGGGCGCCTTGAAATTCTACTTTTTTCATCGACGGTGATCGACCACATGAAGCAATTCATGAGAATTCATAAATATGACCAAATGAGAGGATTGCGCAAGAAATTAAGTCTAATTGATTTTTCTTTAAAAGAAAATGGTTATTTTTATGGAAAATGAAAATTGGTTCAAATATTATTGAAAAAATATATGCCGACTGGCGACTGGTGTGAGAAAGGAGAGGTAGTATAATTGATTAGGAAGAAAGTTTTAAGATTGTTGGTTACTCAAAGATCGAGAATTCAATTCTCCCTCACGATTTTGCAATTTATGTGAAGGTTTTCAGAAAAAGACTGGCGACTGGTGCTTGTAAAGTATATTCAAAATGGCATTTTGAATAATTGCGTGAGAAACATTTCTGATATATTCTCGTGTACATATTGTTATACAAATGGAAAGCGTGAACATTTTCGTCACTACAATTCATCTTTAATTTTAATGTATAAGATTTATTAATTATTTTATATTCCTATGATTAATATTACTCTTGTTAAGTAGACATTTTCCATTGTAATTTTGATGCGCATGCTCTTAATAATTTGACGAATCCGAAATAATTCGTCTGATAAATTTGACAGCTGAATCTGATTTGCACACGCTAACAATACTAGTTCCATCCTTTTCTTATTGATTCTTATTTTCGAATTGGTTAAGTTTAAAATTTAACATATTTATGTTAAAATACACATGCTCGAAACAATTTGTGTGCAAACTTTTCTTTCTATGTTACTATGTGTCTTTGAAATTCTATAAATTGTATTTGCGGAAATCTCCACCTGTAAATCTTCATCACATATAATCTCACAGCTGCATATATATAGTATACTCTAAAGTATCTTATTAAACCCTAAATGCATGTTTATAAATCCAGAGATGCCCAACTGGTAAAATGGGTTACAGTTACCGACAATACAAAGCCACTCCATCATAGTACTGGATGTTACATTTTATTTTTTAAAGGAAGAACATAGGCCTGTGATTTCTTTTAAATTGCTAATCTGATGTGTTAATTGTTAATATAATTGTTGGGATGTACCACAGTTTTTAAATTAGCACGTTTGCTTTTAAAAACAACTCTTTAGAGCATCTACAAATGGAATTTCTTTTAAATCGTTAATCTAATGTGTTAATTACTAATATAATTGCTGGGATGTACCACAGTTTTTAAATTAATAAGTTTACTTTAAAAGCAATTCCATTCCAGCAATTAATTTGGGTCACGTCACTAAGTTTAGCAATTAATTAAAGAGATTCTTAATTTATAAATCACTCCATCCTAGAAATTTAATTAGAGTTGCTTTTAAGGCAAACTTGCTAATTTGAAAACTGTGGTACATCACAGCAATTATATTAGCAATTAACACATAAGATTAGCAATTTAAAAGAAATCACTGTTGTAGATGCTCTAAAAAGTTGCTTTAAAGCAAACTTGCTAATTTGAAAACTGTGGTACATCCCAACAATTATATTAGCAATTAACACATCAAATTAGTAATTTAAAAGAAATCACCGTTATAGATGCTCTAATTAAATAAGCAACTCTAATTCAATTTCTGGGATGGAGTGATTTAGAAATTATGAATCCCTTTAATTGCTAAATTCAGTGACGTGACCCAAATTAATTGCTAAACGTTTGTTGGAATGGAGATGCTCAAGTTTCAACCGATGCCGAATTTCAAACTAAAAGTCCTTAAGCGAGAAGCAATATTTAAGTATAATTCTTCAAACATCATTATAAGAAATTTGTAATCACCAAAATTAGATTTCTAATTATTTTCTCTGAACTCTACATTTTCCAAAAAAAAAATATTAAAAATAGTTGTTGTTCTGAGTGTCACCCCTGGTAAATGATACAATGAAAGTTAACCGACTGGCGACTTCTGGTGCCCTGCTTCATCAACAGAACTGACAATTCATCACTGCACTTTGAAATTTTACCAACCTACTTTTCATTCATTTTTGCATTTTTTTTTCTGAGAATTTGTTTAAAATAATTATAACAGAATTTTATATATCATAATTCACAAAATGAAAAAAATGTTCCAGATAAGTCTGAATGTTCTGATTTGGATAACTACAAAGAATGTATTAATATTGTTACTTGGAGAGATGGACTGCTATATAAGTATATATAGTTGCTATTATATATTTGTTAAGAATGTGCATGTTTTTGATATTAATGGCCAGGTAGCACTAACAACAGTAATAATCTGCCATAATGTTTCCAACACCTGCAAATTAATATGAGTATTGAGTAATAAAATAAATGGTCCCAAATGTATCAGCAGTAGTGTTTCTTGCCACCACATGCGCAACAATTCCAATTTGGATGGAGCAGAGCTCATGCATCAACAGGGGCGGATTCAGAATTTTCGTCAAAGGGGCAAAAAAATATTGAATCGGTTTTAAATATCTAATTGAGTTTAAATTTATTAACCAATTGGGTACTCGACAAAAAATAATGCTTTAACTTATACTTTCCAATGCTTTGACTTGTAATTTCTGATGCTCTGACTTATAATACTAATTACCAATAAAAATTCAACAGATTTATTTTAATTTTAACTCTAAATTTAACTCGAATTACAAATTAAACGTTCAGAGGGGGGCAAAAAAATTTCAGGGAGGGCAAAGACGATCGGAACCGATAAATCTCTACTAAAACTCAAAATCCAGTGGGGGCAGCTGCCCCCCTAGAATACTCTGGGTCCGCCCCTGTGCATCAACTCCTTTTAAGTGCTTCACCTCCTCTCTAATTCTACATGCATTACTTCACTGCCATATTGTCACATAAATTTAGACTGTCTATTCTAATTCACATAAATTTATGAACGACTAATGTACTTTTTCTGGGTTTAGGTTTTTGCTTTAGGTACCTTTGCAAAGTTTATCCTGATTTCAATAGAATTTGGTGGAATTAGTTTCCACTATTATAAAAAAATAATGACAAATTTACGAATAAAATATGGCAGAATAAACGGGTATAATTTTATCTTAAAGAATAGTAAATTTTGTTCTGCGAGGTTGAAAGATTCTAAGTTCTAACAGTAACCCAGTCTGCCCGTGTTGCGGGTTGTTTAGTGGAGGTTTGGTGCGGCCAGTCGAAGCTCTGTTTTGATGTGGCGGGTTGTTACAATGAGTATATCACGACAGCTTCAAGTGATGCGAGTATAGATAAGAGTGTTCGAACGTTTTATCTTCTCAAATTTGGGGTTTTTATTTTGTATTTTAATGGGTTTTTTTTTTTTATCTTCTCTAATTGTATTAGGCAAAAATCTATTGCTTAAAAAAAAAAGAAATATGAATTCCACTGCAAAGGAAAGGTAAAAAAAGGTGGTTCTGTATATTTGGGTACAAAAGATTTAAAAAAAATGTACCACAACAGGTACATGGCCAATAATAGGCTTTATGTTTAAAAAACAAAGTAAAAGAAAATGGGTACATTGACAATATTGTACATATGCTTCGGCCGTACCACACTGGCAAACAACAGTCTAAGTACCATCGCTAAATATGGAATTGTAAAAAAAAAAAGCAACAAGAAAAGATATTGAAAAATAAAACCACAACTACATGTCCAGAGACCAGAGCCAAAGAAGGTTGGAACGGTCGGTCATCATGCTCGTTGAACCAAAGTAGGTTCGATAGACATCGGACCTACTCTCAAGTGCGCACAAATCTTAAATCGTTTTAAATTGTGCGCACAAATCTTAAATTATATCGGATATAAAATTCGTGCGGTGACCACTTGAGAGCAGGTTGGAGCGGTGACCACTACGTGCAAAATGATTTAAAATTCGTGCGAGTCTGTTTCAATTTTCGTGCGCACAAATCTTAAATTATATCGGATGGTCATCATGCTCGTTGAACCTAAAAGTAGGTTCGATAGACATCGGACCTACTCCGTTCTTAGCGGTGACACAGCGAGTGAGTTACAATATGTGCCACATCAGGAGTGGCATATCTAACAAACTCCCGTGGGTGTATTCTCTCCTGTCACTTCAAGTCTTCAACCCCCTTTTGCATGAAAAATTCTTTTTAAATCACCAATTGCTTACTTTGCATATATCTTCTAATTAACAGTTGTATTTAAACTTAATTTCTTCTATGACTTCCTTTTTTTTTTTTTTTTTGGTCTTAGATTATGTATAGACATCAATTTATATTCTGCTTTGCTGCACAATTCTCACTTTCTCAGCAACTTTACAAAAAATCTTGATAAAATTTGTTTATCAAATTTTGCGATGCACTATGTAATGCGATAGAAGACCCGAACTCATGTTGAGGGGAACAGGGTGCGTTCGACGTCCATTGGACTCAAATTTGACTTTGTAGGGTTTTCGTTTCCATCCAATCTTCTTTAAGATCCATGCGCATCCGTTTCAATATTCATACAGATTTAGCATGTACGGAATCTAAAGTGAATCAAACGGAAACGGAACCCATCAAGCTCAATTTGAGTTTAATGGACGTCAGACACACTCCTTTTCCCATGTTAAGACGTATTGTGTCAGCTTACTACTAAGCTTTGAATTTTTGGGCTTACAATTATAATGTAGTGAACAATAATTGAATAATATAGCACTTAAGAGAACAACGTTAATTGCAAAAGGTAATCTTGGCAATAATGTAGATATCAACACGTGAAGGGTATCAGTGTAAATGTGCTCAGACATTCAGCTGCTCATCGTGCTATGCTTTACTTAATTAGGATCACAGTAATTATAAAGGAAATTGCCTTTAGATTATTACTAAGGTGATAAGGTCACATCTCAAAACATCTGATCCGTTGCTTTTGTGGGCCTGGGGTGTTCCGGTCCAATCCAACACTGGTCTCTTGACAACGACCAACTCATCTAGAAAGAAAAAAAGATAGGCGCATCCGGGCATGCATATTTAATGAGATACTGAGAGATGTAAAAGAGAGGAGAAACAAAAATATTAGTGGTCCAAAATGCAAACAGGAGCAGGTGTCAAGCCCAAGGCCCTGAAGGTGGTCCCAAAATATGCAACTTGATGCCCATTCTTTGTCTGAAAAAGGATTGGTCAAACTAATCTAATTGGGCAAATCTTTGTTGCCACTAAGAAAAAGAGATATTTTTCTCTTTAGTATCTTGATATATTCTGTTTGGGATTGCCATGTTGTATGCATAGATAATACTCCAAGTTAATGTTGGTTAAAGCATCTGAGTTTTCTATGACTTGTATTTAATATCAAAGCTGACATCTATGGTCCGGACAGACCTGGTATAGATATATTAGGTTTTTTTTTTTATTTCTATAATTCACTCTATACATTACCAACCAATTAAGGTTTTGAAATAGAACATTTTGGATTATTCATGTGTACTCAAAGCTCTGTATTATTGATATGATAATTAACCTACTCTGCTGATGGTGATAGATTGCATGGACTACTTAATCATTATTGTCACTTTACTGTTTGAACTTGCAGAGAGTGGATATATATATTAATTACATGCATGGGCTTTTCAACTAGAATAGTACTTAGTAAATTTTAACACAGATACAATTAATTACACAATCACACAATACTTTTGGATGGCTTATCCTGTGTCTGCAATCTTTTTATCAGAGAAAGTTAGATATGATTGTGCCTTGGACCTCCGACCAACCTCAACTAACCTTTCTTGCATATACCCCACCTTAATCTCTACAACATAATCGTGGGCTCCAGCTAAACTGGAACACACACATTTAATCAAGCACACGTACTTCCGGCAACCGTTTTTCGCATACCGATTTGTTTTTACATAGTTTCAAGGCCGTATTCCGTACGTCTAGGAAACAACAAATAGTAATCGTTGGCCGATATTCAAACTTTTTTCTATTTATTTCTAGTGTGCATTTGTGTTCTGTCATGTGGAAACAGTTCTCTGAGATTGGTTGGTTTGAATTGCAACAATAAAAAATCAATGTTTAGATTCTGATGTCAGTTTCGCGGTAGATTGGAACATTGCACATGCTATAATGGCTGTTTTAGGCAACATTTCCATGAGAGTGTTTGTTGATTACAGTTGACTACACAACATGAATCTGATTGTAGTTTGATGGAAAGAACAATTGGTGCTGCTAGCTAGCGTCCAATGTTCTTAATCAAGTTAATGTTCATGAGATCCTTGACATTTATATACATAACAAAGTCTTCGTAGTTCTATTTTTATGTAAATTTTTTTGCAGAAAATTAATAAGTATGGTAAGGAAAAGTTAGCCCTTCCTACTTTTCAAAGTTTTAAATTTTTTAGGTTCAAGAAATTATACATATAGATCGAGAAAAGATATTTAATTGTATAGGCGTCCAAATTAAGAAGAGATCTTTTTTAGTACTTTGTGAGAGTTCAAACTTTCGGATTCTCCAATAGAATCTACAATTATTATATACCAATTAAGAATCTCTTTTAGTCAAATACTGGAGGGGTCTGAGGAAAAATGTTTATTAAGACTTAAATTGCAATATGTAATCAAGTGATACTAAATCTTATTTGTAAAACTTAAAAGTTTATTAAGACAAATTACCCTTATTCAAATCTTAGTCATTATTCTTGCTTAATTATTTTACAAAATTGAAAAGAAGTAAAACTTCTATTCTTTCTATAATTGCGCAGCTGACCCTAATTAAGATAACCGCAAAATTTTGTTTCGACTGATGAACGTAGATAATGTTGTTATTGGACACTAATATAGAGAATTTTACAGTGCGTACTCATTAACGATCACTAAAAAATAAATCAGTGACTCTTGCTTACCCAAAACTGTTTTTAAAATTTTGAAATTACCAAACGAGGAATCCATAGAATTTTGTTGATGAATGCACAAAATATAAAACTTATGATGCGGCTATTAAGAGATCAATCTAAAGGACAACAAATTGTACTTATTGTATGTATCAAGGACAATCAGTTTTTCATATACCAATTCAAAATTAATTCCAGAATTAAAAAAAAAAACTTAAAATTTGACAAGAAACATTCATAATGATATAAAAGAACAGCCCCTAATTAATGTATTAAACCCAGCTACCGTAATGATCACATAAAAATTGACATACATGATGAGATAAATTTAATTACCTGAATGAGCATTCGACAAGGGTGCAATTATGAAAGATTGGAATGGGCCATATTACTGCAACTGTGACAGTAACTTTTGTGCTGAGTTCTGCAATTTGAACCTGCGGAGTTTGAAACTTGGAAACCGCCAGCACTTGTTGGTGCTCACATCCAATTAAGTTCATTTTATTTTTATTCCTTTTCACAACATCCTCAGCCTTTACACAGAAAACACAACCAATTGCTGACTAGCTAGAGAACTCAGAGCTGTTTTTAGGTAATATACTTTTCATTTTCTTTTCTCATGATGAAATTAAGGTACCATAAACAGAGGTGGACCTACATTGAGTGAATGGACCGGAGTCAATTGAGTCCAAATTTTTTTCGAAATTTTTGTGCTCATATATGATTTTCTTTATAGTTTAGAGTAAAATTCTATGGGTATTGTTACGGTTAAGTCACATAAATAATCATTGGAGAGGGGAGTACTATGGTACTCATCTTATGCTAACGGAGGGAGATACTGAAATTGCATTGTTGTGGGGTAGCCTGGACCTGGTCTCTAATTTGTTATCTAGAGAGATTGCAATGACCAGTTGCTTGGATTCTTGTGGCTATGGTATCTCTCACAATGACTATACTTTTTCAAGTTCAATTGAAATCTTGCTTCTTTCTCATGTGGCTTTGGCGCATCTTTCTCAATTAATCAGTCTGCCTTTTCAATTTCATGTGGCTATATATATATATATATATTTATATATATGGTGTTTCTTTCTCAAAATTAGTAGTTCCATTTTATAGGGGATAAGGCATTTCTATTTGGGTCCCTTTAATTGAATATTTCTGAAAGACTGAAACGTCGTTATTACAAACTATAATTAATGCACACAAATTGTAACCCTCTAGAATCTCCGACATATTTTTACCTAGTAAGATACTGGTATTTGGAATTTTTACATTGAATTCATATCACATGCACTATACTTGATTATAATTGTTGAATTGAAGATTGTTTGCTTATACTGGAACAAGGCTTTAATTAGGTTGAAACTTAAAAAATTGAATAGTTAAACCAGAACCACACAACAGTTAAATTAAAAAAGTTGCACATCAAGAAACTATCAAATGTAATGGACGGTCCGCCCCTGAATGGTCAAGAGAAAAAAAATATTGTATTCTTGTGAGTATTTTGTGCGTACCCGTAACCAAAATTCTAAATCCGCTCCTGAATGAACCTGATGTTGTACAAATGAAGACAAAAATAAAAAAATAAGCAATAATTAACACAAATAGATTAAATTACCATACGAACATATCCTAGGTCCAGTCCAATTATGCATTAACAAAGGGGGGTGAAAAGGGTGAAAGCAACAGCACGAAGAGGAGGAGGGGGGGGGGGGGGGGGGGTGCAGTGGGTCCCAGAGCTGCGCACCAACTTTTGTGTGTTTGTGATTGTGCAGGAGAAAGGGAGGCAGCCATCAGCTCTTCTGTTCAGATCCCTATCATTTGTACATCGCTTTGACCATTGGTCTCCCTCCTTCCCCTTTAATTGCCTCCCTTTTGGGCTCACCACTCCTTGTCAAAATTCCACCAATCACTCAAACTTCATTTGCTCACCTCACACCACTTTTTTATTGGCTTCACCTCTTCTACAACTTTTCGAATTCATATCACCGACGGTACCGTAATAGGGAATCTTTTACAATTACTTGATCTGGACCGCTCTTTTTAACTTGGAACGAATCTCAAAGCCCAATAATACTGCCCCCTCAGTCAGCCCGAATCCCAAACCGGCTGAGAGTTAATCTCAACCGTAAATAGCTAATTGTAAAAGGGAATCTTTTACGGTACCGTCGAGGATATGGACTCCAACTTTTCTGGATATATTATTAACTGGATCATCATACTTGTTTGGCACAAATATGTACATCAGAATGTACGGTTCACTAGGGATGGAGGTTTCAAGCTATGGAATCAAAAACAGGTTGAAGGGTCAATCGTATAAAATTTTCATACTATGTATTAGGTCAAATTTGTAGTATCCATAGCATTCTCCATACTCTAAACTATATAAAAAATTATGTATAATCACAAAATTTTTGGAAGTGAATGGATCCGCCTCTGCAGTCCAGATCTGATATCACCACTACCACAGTAAATATAGATCTGAGCTAAGTCTATCTGACCAAATAACTTACCGGATAATATTAGCCTTAGATAATTATCGTAATTTTAAGGGTTAATCTGAGATGTCTTGATATACCCAGGATGGTTTACTGAGCTTACAATAATTTAAGAACTGAAGTTACCGTTGGTGACAGTGTCTGTGTAATGATCAAGTATACAATGGCATTTACTTTGTTCATAAAGCGGATGAGGATGAGAATTAAGGAAATATAAATCAGGTTACATTACAGATTGGGGTTCTCTTGGCATGCCTCTTATCTTAAGGATCCATATCCTCTCCGGTACCGTAAAAGATTCCCTTCACTTTACGGTTTGAGATTAATTCCCAGCCGGTTTGGGATTCGGACTGACAGAGGGGGCAGTATTATTCCGGTTTGAGATTAGTGCCAAGTTAAAAAGAACGGTCCAGATCAAGTAATTGTAAAAGATTCTCTATTACGGTACCGGGGATGATGTAAATTCCTTATCTTAACAGTAATTAGAAGATGATTATAATTCTAACAAAATAGTAATGGTTACAGCAAATGCATCATGCATGCACAAATATTAGTAATGGTATCCCCGGGCAAGTATAAAGAAATTATAATGGTTTTTGTATGAACTGAGTTCGTTGAACATATATAGAAGCCCAATAATGTTTTTAAGTAGGTATTTTGCCTGCTAATAAAAAAAAATCGAACTGCACAACAATCAAACAACTATAGAGAAAAAATAGAAATTTGTTAATCTGAATAAAAACAGAATTACCTGGACCAATAATGGTGTAATTTTAAATGGGTTAACACAATGGATCATATTGCGAATCAGAATAAAAATTCGCAATTTTAAATGGGCCACAAACACTTTTTTCTATTTTCATGGCCCTGGGCCTCTGGTCCAGTATAACTTTGCCATGCTAGAAATATTGACTCGTCACTAAACTTATCGCTTGGAAGATTTGAATGTTGAAATTCCTGATAATCATGAAAATAATTGTTTACAGTTATGATTTAATGTTCGATCTCAATTTTCAAACTATACCTTTTAATATTGTCCAAATTCGTTGACAAGTGACTTCTCGTTTATGATTTTATAAAATAGGATCGAGTCAGTCAACTGTCAACTGTGCCTAAAAAATAGCGTCTCCATCAATTATCAATATTTTGTACAAAAAAAAAATAGAAGAAAGAAACATGATATATATTGAATACACCGTTGCTATCATCTCTTGGGTTCAGATTATTTGAGATAGTATTCATTTTTAAATGAATCTGGAAAATCACATAAAGGGATGTTGAACCTTCTTTGACAAATTAAAATATTAGTTACTTCTAGTGTCCCGGCTTTATAGTAGTATTCAGTTTATATAAACTAACTATACAAGATGAGGAGGGTTCAAATGCCTCCATTTTTCATGCCTCCACCATGCCTCTATTTTTAAAAACTTCAATAACTCAAAATTTGAAACTTAAAAGTCAAAATAAAACCGTTGGATATGATCTACATCATTTTATCTATACACGTGTAAAAAATTATGACATTTCAATTTTGTTTTGGTTGTCATCAAGAGCTTGTAAAAAACATACTAATGTGGATAATTTCTAGACGTTGATTTTTCAACTTATTGATTCACATTTAAACAAAATCGAAATGTGATAATTTTTTATGAGCACAGAAATAAAATGATGTAGATCATATCCAACGGTTTTATTTTGACTTTTAAGTTTCAAATTTTGAATTATTAAAGTTTTTAAAAGTGGAGGCATGGTGGAGGCACAAAAAATGAAGGCATTTGAACCCTCCTCATACAAGATATATGTAAATAACTAATTATTGAGGAACTGTAAAAATTAATACCGGAGCTTAGAAGTGATTTATGAGATAATCGCCTCTGATTATGTGAGTTTATTTACATGAATGAGACAATATTTAGATTATATGAATTACGATTCAAGAAAAACAAAATTAGAACCGAACAGATTACAGTCTGTGACTCTGTAGCAGTAAGACATCAAAGAAAAAAAAACACAAACACATGCAGATGCGCTCAAAGATAATCGTAGCTATACTAATTAAGCACCTTTTACTGTATGTTTACTGGTAGAATCTAATTCTGGCGCAGTCAAATGCCTCATGGTTCGCACGGCTAGTTTGCAAAAGTTGGAAGCACTGTTCTTATGAAGTCGTCTGCAAGGACTTTATACGCCGCCTGTGTCGGATGAAAAGTATCAAAGAACAAATACTGAGAAGGATTGAAGCACCTCCATTCTAGAGAGTTGCATAGTGGACCCCATTCTGTCGTCCCTGTACCACAACATCCCTTTTTCGTCTCAACAAATCCTGATACACAAATTATAAACCAACTAGGTTATGTACAGCTGTTATTGATCATAGTATATACTAATGCTCTACTCATATTATTCATTTCTAGCACTTCACCGAATTATTTTCAAAATTAATGAATATATAATACTTAAATTCTCATATTGTTTTTAAACTTTTACCAACTTTTATTGTTTGCTTTCTAAAATATCAGTACTTTTTTGTATATTATTTACATGAGGAGGGTTCAAATGCACCATACTTTTTGTGCTCCAATATGCTCCACATTTTTTATCTCTATTTTCAAAGTCCGAACAGTCGATTCGAACCGTTCAACATAATCTTCATAATAAATTATGTTTGGAGACCAAATTT
This sequence comes from Carex parvula, assembly GCA_025461045.1. Taxonomy (NCBI): domain Eukaryota; kingdom Viridiplantae; phylum Streptophyta; class Magnoliopsida; order Poales; family Cyperaceae; genus Carex; species Carex parvula. The sequence goes on along the minus strand of JAJGRW010000982.1, from coordinate 278,407 downwards.
TTTATTTGTTAGAATTTTTTTACTATTTTTTTAGATAGGTACAATATCACTTTTTCGGATGGTCCAGAATCTCATTAAAAAAGTGATTTTGTACCTATCGATAAAAATAGTAAAAAATATAAAATTTGGTATCTAAGTATATTTTATTATGAAGATCATGTTGAAAATGGAGATAAATGATGTGGAGCATATTAGAGCACAAAAATAATGGTGCATTCGAACGCTCCTCTATTTACATTATTACATTAAAAAACCTTTTTCCGAATTATACTCATTTTTAATTCTACTAATGAAATTTCAACCTTATCGAATCAGTCTAAAATGATGAACTTGCAGTATAAACAAACTAAATCAAAGGCTGCACGATGGTGCTTTTCATTTACCATATTTCTGGGGATTGTTGGACATGTCAAGAAGATTAGTAAAGATATCAGCGTAAACAATTTTAGGTTTTTCAACGGAGTTGAACTGCTGAAGAAGCTCCTGGATCATTTGCTGGAGTTTTACATTATAGCTCAGCGCCGCATCATTTTGATATTGAATGCATTTGTTGGGGCGTTGAGCTGAGAAGCCTGGAATCATGCTGCTCTTGAATGCCTCAATGGTCAATTGTAACGGCACACACCCGATGGGTGGTAGACCTGCCACTGCAAAATTCCTTGCTCCCATTGCATATAATTTCTGTGGATCAATTAGTATGACAATTTATACAATCTATTTGACATGACTATTTCATTATGCTTACAATTGAATTTTATACAACTGAACATTACCTTAAGCAAGGCCTTAAGTCGGACGAGGAGGATTCATGGTATTGTGGAAGTGAGTACATTATGCTCCTCTCAGGAAACATATAGTAGTTGATCATAATGTCATTTGATCCTACACTGATAACAAACAGAGATTTATTAAGAAACTCTTGTGTTTTTGCCTCTCCTTTCAGAAACATATTCCCGATATATTTCTTGAACTCTTCGACTTGATTACCGATTGTTTGGTACGCCGAACCTGGCAGCCGGCACATCATCCAAACCAGATCCTGCGAGGCGAAGCACACATACCAAAAATCATTGATGGTTACTGTGTGCCCGGAGTAGGCTAGGAGAGTGAAGCAGCTGAGAGATTTAGCGCTGCTAAGAACATAGTCAGGTACAAGTCTTCACATCTGAGAAACGAACCGTGCTTTCTTCGCAGGGAATCTTCACCATATGTGGAAATTTGCCTTTATGAATGTTACCAGATTATGTGTTATTACCAGTATCAAGCGTTGAGTCACCAAAAGCGAACATGGCTGGGATATCATACGTCGGGTTTGCTCTACTGGATATGAAGAAAGTGATAAGTAGAGTCATGCAAATAACTGTCTGAGCTGTGACGGATTTAACTGTCATTTGCTTTTTTGATGCGTACAAGAAAATTGTGATCTTCAGGCTATTATAACAAAGATGGACGTTGGTACTAAACCTTATATATTGGCATAGTTGGATGGTTCTAATTGTTAGTAATTAATATATATATATATAGTGAATTTACATATATGGTTGAAATTTACTATGTGTTAATTTGTTAGATAATAATTTAACTATTTAATGTTATGTATAGTTAATCCCCAATAGTAATTACTTACTTATGGCTATTTATTGAAATATCTTAATTAGGAGTTCTTATACAATTAAATTTAGATTAATCTTAGTAGTATGCCTGCACTATCGATCACGAGGTAATCCTGTTTTGTACATCTAATATTATAAAATTTCAAACCAACCATTTGAAGCTAGTAGTCTGAAGAATACTGGGTCTGAAGCTAATTTTTAGTTAACAAATGTTCCAATATGAAACAAATTGTTAGTAATAGGCCTTTTAACACACTGGGCCTCGTTACATTTTGTAAGGCCAAGCCCATCCTGAGGGCCCAAGCTAAAAAATGATTTTCTTCTTAAAAATTTACCCCAAAAAAAAAATTTCTTACAGCGAAGTCTTTGATTTTTATATGCCTTAATTAAAGGCCTACTTGTAATGTTGAGAGTTCCTATTTAATTTCTTTTTTTTCAAACCGACTTAAATTGAGGCTAATTTGTATTATCCATGGTCATCGGAAATTGGGTCATGTTTAAACCGCAATCGTAATGTTAGCAGTATACATAATTTGATAAAAATTAAATTAACAGAAACATAAGATTATGAAGGCCTAATTAGGGACATTAAAAAACCCCAAAGTAAGAACACAAGTGATAAAACAGGCTAGACATTAAAAAACCTCCTACATACTCAAAAGCTATGTTGCATGGATACGGGTACGGGTATCGTATCGGATACGAT
>JAJGRW010000982.1:188699-271850 GCA_025461045.1 Carex parvula | reverse complement strand
TACTTACTAACAATCTCCCACTTAAGCTAGGAGTCAATCATCATTGATCCTACTTTATACAAAGCTCTATATTCTAAAAGATCTCGTAGATCTAAAGAAAATCTCACAGCCAATCTTCTATGTGTTCCAGACCCATAGAAGCTGTATGCATCCGGTGCATGGCTTGAGTTAGAGTTTTGTGAGTGGATCAGCTGTGTTGCTGACTGTGTCAATTTTACAAATCTTTACTTTAGGTGATAACGTTGTAGAACACGTTTGGATTTCGAGTGCGATCTCGGTTCCTTGACCTGAGCTATAGCTCTATTGTTGTCTCAATAGAGGTCCACAGGGCTTTGAACACTTGGAACCACTCATAGTTCACTAAGGAACTACTTGATCCAAAAACTATCTATAGGTGCTTCGAAAGCAGCTATATATTTAGCTTCGGTGTAAACATTTACAGCAAGACTAAGATTAGCCTGATATTTGCTCGTCACACTCAAAGCGTACGAGTCATCAGGGCGAGTGCACAACATGGCATACATGATAGAGCCAATAGCCGAAGCGTATGGCACTCTATTCATTTCGCTTTGCTCATCAGTTATCGAAAGATACTGAGTCTTGCTAAGCTGTACATCATGACTCATTGGCAGGAATCCTTTCTTAGAATCCTGCATGCTGAACCGATTTCAGCATTTTGTCAATGTGTGTGCTTTGGCTCAATCCTATGAGTCAAATTAATCTATCTCGGTAGATCTGTATGTCTAGTATATAGACATTCTCGCCCAAGTCCTTTTATTGAAGACTTGACTAATTATTTTAACGAAATATCGTTACTGACTTGGAGTATGTCATCTACATATAAGTTTTTAGAAAAGCAATTGCACTCCCACTAGCCTTACTGTACACTTATGGTTCTTATTTGCATTTGATGAAGTCAAAACATTTTGACTACTTCATCAAACCGAGGAATCCAACTCCGTGATGCTAGCTTCAATCCATAAATGGATTCAAGAAGCTTGCACACCTTTCCAGCATTCCTTGGATCTTCAAAACCTGAAGGCTGTATCATGTACAGGTCTTCTTCTAATTTTCATTTAAGAAAGTGGTTTTGACATCCATTTGCCATATTTCATAATCATGAAATGCGACAATTGCTAGGAGTATCCGAATTGACTTAAATATAGCTACGGGTGAAAAAAAAATTCATCATAATTAATTCCCGAGAATTGGTTTGAAACCTTTCGCTACCAGCCGTGCTTTGTATACAGTCATATTACTATCCATGTCTGTTTTCCTTTTGAAAAACCCACTTGTTAGCTATGGGTTTTATCCCATCAAGTGGAACAACTAGGTTCCAGACCGTATTGTCATACATGGATTGTATTTCGGATCTCATGGCCTCCAGCCATTTATCGGAGTCGGGCCTATCCATTGCTTCCGCATAGGTCAGAGGATCTTCAGTGTCAAACACTGAGACTTCGTGAAGTCCCATGTACCTCTCAGGTGCACGTATTATCCTTTCTGACCTACGTAGGACTCGTGCTTTCGGCTGTTGAACTTCATCCACAACTGTTTGCGGGTTCAGTTCTACTTCAACCTGCGTCGAAGTATTTGAGCTCGGGACTTGAACCTCTTCCACAACTGTTTGTGGATTTGGTTCTTCCTGACGCTCATTAGCCAAAGCATCAAGTTTTGGGATTATCTGATCAACATTTGATTCAGTATTGTGTGATGTATCTCGAACTTCTTCAAGTATAACATTACTCCCACTACTTTCTTTTGCGAGAAACTCGTTCTCCAAAAGTATACCATGACGAGCAACAACTATAGTGTTCTCGGATTGGTATAGAAGTAATATCATTTCGTTTCCTTAGGATATTCTACGGAAAAAGCTCTTGTCAGATTTGGGACCAAGTTTGTCAGACGTCAAGCGTCTGACAAATACTTCGCAACCGCAGATTTTTAGATAAGACATATTTGGGAGTTTTCCCAAACCATAACTCGTATGGAGTCTTTTCAACTGACTTGGATGGAACCATATTTATCGTTAGTGCGACAGTTTCTAGTGAGTGTCCCCAAAATAATTTGGGAAAGGTGGCGTTACTCATCATGGAACGAACCTTGTCCAGCAGGGTTCGACTCCTTCTCTCAGACAACATCGTTCTATTACGGTGTTCCTGGAGGTGTGAGTTATGAGACTATCCCACATTCTTTTAAGTACGTTCTTAAACTCAGAACTTAAGTATTTGTCTCCACGGTCAGACCGTAAGGCCTTAATACTTTTGTTCAGTTGATTTTCTACTTCAGTCTTGAATTCCTTGAACTTGTCAAAGGATTCAGACTTATGTCTCATCAAGTAGACATAACCATATCTACTGTAATCATCAGTAAACGTGATGAAGTAGGAATAACCGTTTCTTGTACAAGTACTCATCGGTCCGCATACATTGGTGTGTATAAGGGCCAATAAGTCACTTGCCCTTTCTCCCTATTGGTGAAAGGCGCTTTGGTCATTTTTCATCGTAAACAAGATTCACATGTGTCAATTGATTCAAGATCAAATTTACCAAGAAGCCCAATTTCTTGTAACTTCTCGATGCGTTTCTCGTTTATATGACCAAGGTGACAATGCCACATGTAAGTCGTACTTTCATGAGACTTTTGAGTTTGTTTGTTATTGATGTTAATCACGGGTTTATTTATTTCTAGTTCTCAGGACACGTAAAGGGGTTCGTTGGAAAGACCACCGAAAGTTCCTTTTCCAGTCTTTCCTTGCTAGAACCTTTTTCTATGTCCTGATCACTAGCCCGCTAGGCAAATACAATTCTATACTACCGACTGTAATGGCTGCAACGTGTGCTCCGTTTCCAACTCGGAGCTGTATTTCCTTATTGCGTAATTTTCTCTTATTTCTTAGTGCGTGCATATTTGAACGAATATGAGCACATGATCCAATATCCAGTACTTAATCATTTAAGAGAAGTTGCAATATTAACTTCAATAACATTGATCCCAGAGACTGAAACTTCTGGTACATTCCCAGATTTCAGATCTGCTAGATTCTTCGGGCAGTTTCTCTTACAGTGACTTTGCTATTTGCAATAATAGCAGTCAAAGTTAGCAGAAACATTTATCTTGGGAGTGTTTGTTACCAGAACAAACATCCCTTTGCCTTTGTACTTAATAGCCGTTTCCTTCTTTGCTTTATTAATTTTCCTCCCACCTTCTTGGATCATGAGGACACGAGATCTATTCTCGATGTTACCTTCATTAATCCTCAATATCCCTTTCAGCTCCTGCAAACTCTTATCCATCCCTTGCATTTGGCAGTTCACGATGAACTCCGAATAGCTAGGAGGGTGAGAGTTCAGGATAACGTCCGTGACCAACTCGTGGCTCAACGAATAGCTAAGCTTCTCCAGTTGCTCAGCATCGCTTGTCAAACGAAGCGTGTGAGTACTGACAGAGCTGCTCTAAGCCGTTTTAGGTCTGTCAGGGACCGGTGTATTCAGAACATATTCTATTTTTCTCATGTTTGTCTTTGAACTGTAGTCAAAATACGGAACGTAATAAGAAAGACGTTTCTTTAATCATGTTCTACCTTTGTAAAGATTTTAGCTTTGTTCATGTAATGTTTTATACAATGATAAAACCTCCCACTGCAAATTTGTTCTATACCCATTTTGCAGTAGGACCAAGATCCCTATTTTCACTAAGAACCAAGGCAGTGTATGCATATCATGGTCATAGTTATCTTAGGTAAGCAACTCTTTGCTAATCATATCTCTATATGACTCTTGGTTTCGTTAAACATCGTATGTTTAACCGAAACTCTGCCCCGAGCCCAAAACTGTTTTGGAAATCATCGATAAGTAACCTCACTCTATTTGGTCATGATATGTCTGACATATCCCTCGACCACCAAAGGTAAAAGGTGATGCCTACTGAGTAGTGGACCCATCAACCAATGAACAATGGTGTGAGGAGGATATAGTAGGTAGGGCATACTACTTAATTAGATGGGTTTGTGATTTATGCTTAAGTTTGTAAGCATTCTTTAAAAGAGGTTTGCCAAAAAGACGACCAAAAGGTTCGTGTCTGCCTTTCTTTGACAGAACCTTCTTTCACATGCTTAGCCTTATAAGCAGTCAGTTTGTAAAGCTGACTTTAGATACCGTCTATCTTGTAGAGGTAGTTTTTTCTTTTACAGTTTCTTTATAAAGCGATAAATCTAATCTACTCGTTTTATATGAAAGTAGTAAATCTGATTTACTTATATACGTGACCTAGTTACGTATATTATTATCAGTTCGTAATGTTGACCTTGGTCAGTATTACGGACATGTGAAAGTTGCTTTGTTAGAAAAATACCGAATGTGATCCCATTCCTATCTTCCTCAAAAACCTCTTCCATATGCTTCAATAAGCAGTCGTGGGAAGGAAGTCAGAAAGAAACAATACCAAATGTGATCCTACATTCATATTTTTCTAAATACATCTTTTGTCAGAAAAATTACCGAATGTGATTCCATTCCTATCTTCCTCATAGACCTCTTCCATATGCTTCAGTAAGCAGTCGTGGGAAGGAAGTCAGAGAGAAAGCATACCGAATGTAGTCACATTCATATCTTTCTTTTAAAAACCTTTTTCATTTGCTTAGCTTAGTAAGCAGTCAGTTCTTTTAACTGACCATAGCAACTATCCTATCTTATAGGAATAGTTATGCGGCTATGACAAGGCGTTAATCTAATTTAGGCATTTCATATTAACGCAGTAAATCCAGTTTACTTATATACGTGACCGAGTCAGGTATATTTCTATCAGTTCCAATTCTTTATTTTGCAGCTATGCTTTTGTTCTTTATTTATACCGTAATAAGCATATAAACAGTTTATATGTTTAAAACACAGTTTATTCTTTTCAGTACGTAAAGTAATTTGGTAACGTGACAAAGTTCCTTTTGGGCCAGCCATTAGGACATGTAAAAGGGGCTCCCAGGAAAGATAGAGAGTCACAAGGACTACTTAAGTACTTTCTTTCCTAGACAGAACCATCTCCTTTACGGTGTGGAAATGACAGCTCTTACTCAGGTACTTTATTGCTTCATCACATTCTTAGATATACTTTACATAACCGAAGGTTTTCGAAAAAGCAAAAAGGTAACATTTTGCCATGCTTTGAAAACGTAAAGCAATTTAGTAATGTGACAAAGTTTCCTTTGGGCCAGTTGTCAGGACACGTAAAAAGAAGGGGTTACGTCGGAAAGCCAAACGAAAGTTCCTTTTCCAGTCTTTCCCTTGACATAACCTTATCTTTTACGTGTGGAGATCAACAGTTCTTACTTGGATACTTTATTGCTTCATCACATTCTTAGATGAACTTTAGCGTAATCAAAAGTTTTCGAAAAGAAAGCGTAAAATCCTATTTTACCTTTCTCGGTCGGAAAACCGACCCAAGAAATGTAAAAACTTACATTTCATAAGAACATGTAAAGAAAGCTTTTAAATCTAATTTAAAACTTTCTCGGTCGGAAAACCGAACCAAGAAAATCCAGTTCTATTCGGTTTGGACCTAAGCTGCAAATCTAAGAATTAAACCGATACGCGGTATAAGTTATAACTTTTAGAAAATCAATTCAACAGGAAAGCCTTGGCTCTGATACCACTGTTGGGTTTTGAGGCTACCCAAAGCCATTAGGCTTAAGCTGCGGAAAGACCGTAAAATAAAAATTTTACTTCTAACTCAAGCCAAAAGGATTGAAGTGGTATGTCGGATAATCTACCGAGAGTTACATACCTGTTCAATCCGTTTCTTAGATTAAAAACCGTAAGTAAAACTTTACTCATTCAGATCATAGATTAAGTAGTATGTCGGATAATAACCGAGAGTTACATACCAGATTAATCCTTTATAGACCTAAAGTAGTAAAACCGTATTTACTCGTATTTTAATCCTTTAAGGATCTATTCCCGTAATTAATTTCTAAAACTTAAATCTATTTACCAAGTAAATAAATTTATATAACATTTATACCTTGTTTCCAAATTACAATTGGAATGCAGACCGAGCGAGAAGACCGGATCTGAGCAATGTCTTCTTTCGGAGCAATGACTTCTCTCGGAGCACCAAACATATGGTGCCTCTATAGGTTATCCACCAGGACTAACCAGAGAGCGATTTATTTCTTTTGCCAGAAATACTGTAAACCGCGGTATTACGCAAAAACACTATTCACGAGAAAAAGACGAAATAGCAGAATTCCCGACCGGCAGTTATTCTGATTTTACTAAAAGGCAAAATAGAAATATCGCGACTTTCGGGAAAACACTATTCACCAAAATCCCGTAAACACTATTCAACAACTCGAAAGATAATACGTAACTGTTACGTATAACTTTCGTTTAAACCGCAACACTATTTGGGAGAGAAAACGAGAAAGAGAACGATAACCGAGCCAATTCGAATCGAACTCAGACTTTTCGAACTTGTTTCAACTTATGAATTCTCTTACCCCTACCCCTCTATTTATAGGGTTAGAGAGGTGCTTGTAAGCTGCCTGCAGCATAGGTGCTTAGCTGCAAGCTGCTTACAAGGACGTGCTTGCAGCAGAGGTGCTTAGCTGCAAGCTGCTTACAAGGACGTGCTTGTAAGCTGCTTGCAGCAGAGGTGCTTATGTGGATAGGATTGATGACATGTCATGCGGATAAGGACGAATCTGAAAAGACCAGAATGCCTTCGCTCCGAACACAATTAATATCCGTATAATTATTCTGAATAATTATATTTCTTGCGGTTGTTGATTTCGGTAATTTATACAACGTGTCCTGCACGTTTATAAACTAACCGGTTAACTTTTATACAACGTGTCATACACGTTTATAAATTAACTAATGTTTTTGCTTGTCATTTTACATGACATTTAAAATATAATTATATCAAGTATAATTAATTATAAACCATCTTATTATTGATCATAATCAATTTATAATCAATCAATAAGATTCTCCGATTAACTCCTATTGGTGTGACCCGATAGGATCTGTGTTATGTTGGTAAATAGAATTAAAACAGTTTTAACTTCTATAATCATGAGAGGCATCTGGCAAAACGCATCATGACCATCCAATTACACAGATGATGATGTACAGTACAATATCACAATCCAGTAAACTATTTTACTTGTGTTTAATTCTTTTGTCTCATAGCTGTCAGATTAATTTCAAGGTAGGTTTCTGTTGTCCTTGTAAATTAATCTTTTCTTGATCTTGAGCAGATTATCAAATATGATTACTCTTGTATTCATACTGCTAGCAGATATTCTTACTCTATCAAGGGGCCCAGTGACACTATAACTCGTATAATAAATACGAGGGACAATAGTACTTTTGGTAGACCATCACTACCTCAGCTAAGTTATGTATACCGAAGAGCTACCGTTATAGCTACTTTTTACAGATAGCGTTAGGTAACAATCACACATACACATCTCTTAGTTAGAAAAGATGAATACCTCATAATGTAGAACTTAACACTGAATGAAAGCATTAATGACACAAACACAATTCCGTATAATGTTTCATTCGGGGTCTGTCAAATACCATGTTCCTAGAACATGGATCTATGTGATTAAAATGACAACTCAGTGTCTATGGTCTGTAAAACTTGACCATCTTTTAATCCACATACTAACCTTGTAGCGATAATTAGTGTTCCTGCTAATTACCTCGGTCAGTGACCTTTTAGAGTATTATCATCTATATTATGAAGTTTCACAATTCCAGTCATTAACTCGAAATGATTCATAAATTCAATAATACTCAAGGAAACAAAATGACATTTAATCATTCAATTCATGAACAAAGCTTTATATAATTAAATTATCGTATTATTGACTTCTAGATTATTACTTACTAACATTTGCGTCATGGCAGCACATAACACGCATGTTTGTGATGGGCCATCCCCTTTTCCTTAGATTGTCAATAGTTAGCAATATGTTGTTAATCAGAAGCCAACCAAAGACTTTTGTTCTTGGTGGTACCCTTAGCTTCCATATGCGGTGGGCGTGACTCGTAATGTATGGCTCAATATGCACTTTTAACAATGTAAATACCCATGTCTGTCCATTTTCATTTAACCTCGTCTTGTTGTTGATTTGCGTGTGTTATAATTCTTCTGAGATAGCCTCTCAGTGTTTGTAGTTCCTATTCTGCTCTGGCTGTGAGAACCTGTTGGAGGCCTTGTCTTATTGCCTGCATTGCCTCCTTGAGATTTATGGTGATATCAATTGCGTGTGTGTAGAGCGTCGATAATTCATATTTTAATATACCATGTCCCCAATCGTGGTTCCACAGTAATATTCTGTCACCCTATCCAAAAATGTGTGCTACTGCTGTTTCTCAAAAAGCATGGCACTGTTGTATTGCTCCCGTAAAAAGAAGGAGATTGGCATGAGGTTTTCATTAAGCCTCGTTCCTTGGAAGATTGGTTTCCACATTCTCTGTTCCGGTTTCTACCAGTACCATGAGTAGTACCTTGTTGAAAGTAACCAAATCCACTACTCCAAGTCCTCCGTATTTTTTAGGTCTGCAAACTAGATCCCAATTTGCCAGGTTCATCCTGCTTGACTGTTGTCCCACACCATACCATAGAAATATCCTCCTAATTTTGTCGATTTGTTTGATCACCCATTTAGGTAGTTTTAATACTATCATGAAGTGTGAAGGCAGTGCTGATAGAACCGCATTCAGTAGAACTAATCTACCTTCAATCGAGAGGTGTTTTGCCGCTCAACCAAATAATGTTCTGTTTAGTTTGTGTATCAATGGCAAGTAGGCTATTTTGGGGAGCTTCTTGCTGGATAGCGGCAGACTAAAGTATGTGAAGGGAAATTCGCTGAGTCTGCATCCCAGTACTGATGGTACTGATCTATGTTTTGCGGTTGAGGGTCAGATATGAGTAGTTCGGACTTTTGTGGGTTGGTGGCTAATCCAAAAATATTCTGGAATACCATGAGAGCAATTTGTAAGGTCTGGAGCTGTTGAACATCTAGTTTGATATAGAAAAGCGCATCATCAGCGTATAGAAGGCACAGTTTCATGTCTATGTAAGGCAGTCTAATAGCTCCCGTGGCCACTAGTTTTGCAAAGTATCTCGCAAGGAAATCCATTGCAATGATGAAGAGGAGTGGAGATAGTGGATCTCCTTGTCGCACTCCTCTTTTTTAAATTTATCTTTCTCCCCAACAGGTCATTAATAATAACCTGAGATGCCCCCGGGAGGACCGCCCTTTGTATCCATGTTAACCATAATTTCGGGAAGCCCAGATGTCGCATTGTCTGTAGCATAAAATTCCAGTTGAGTGTATCAAAAGCTTTCTTTATGTCGGCCTTGTAGAGAGCTATTGGGACCTTTTCTTTTTTTGCTCGACTCAGTGTCTGCTGGCATAGATGAAGCTTTCCGTTAGCTGTCTGTTTTAAGTTGTGAGTTGTTACGAGTTGAGCGGAACCAACATGTTAACATCTTGTTCGTGCTGTGAGCAACATAGAGACTGTATGCTGAAAATTAATTTTATCTTCTTGTCATAGTTGTTTCATCTTCTCAATGTGGACATGAAAAAATATCTTGCAAAAAAATGAGGAACGAGTTGAAACTCAAACTCAAACTTGCTCATGATGAGCCGAACCAAAATTGAAAAAAAAAAAAAAAAATCTAATTACGAGTTTTTTCGAGCCGATCATGAACGAAACACTAGCTATGCCATTATTTTTTGTTGTCATCCTCGTCTCCAACATTTTAAGTGGGAAAGATAGAATTATGTATGGGCGAGTAAATTGGGGTTACCTTTGTTAGATTTAAATGTTGCTCATTAGTAGCAACATCTATTGATCAAAGCATGATGAAATAGAGTAGGCAAATCAAGGCAAATGGACAAGGAACATTAATTGCTACACTCGTAGCCTATATACTGTGCTACTATATGGTAGGCGAGAAACCTTAAATTAAATGAAAGCCGTGCGTTCAATACATTGTTCGACTTCTCAAGTCTTCAACAGTCCCGTTTACAGGGACATGCTTTAGGCAATTAAGGACCCAAGGACTGGTTAGTATTGTCAATTTGGAGGTTTTTCAGATCTGCTATTGGCCAAAACTACAATTCAATTTACATGGGTAATTTTGGAAATTTGATAGGTTGATAGGGTCAATTGACCACCAATTATGTTGCACAAATAAACAAATAAAAAGGATGGAGTGACTACTGAGGTCATATGGCACTACTATATATCAATATTTTCGCTTGCAAAGTCCTTGAATTAAAAGCAAAATGGTGTGCTATCACTCTTGTAGTCTTTATTACCTCATCATATAATAAGCACTAATGATGTGGTCTGCTTAGAGGCTTGTAAGCTAGCAACAAAAAAGAAAACAATACACACAAACATATATATATATATATATATAAAGATAGGCTATGGTGAGTTGTGAAGTAAAACGTCATTTTACTTCACGCCATATTTTCATTTTGAAAATCCAAACAGCCGATCCGAACCGTTCAACTTTTTCTAAATATTGAAATGTACTTGGAGACTAAATTTTACATTTTTTTGAACTTTTTTACTATTTATTAAGCCACTTTGAAATCGCTGATCCACTGTGAACAGTAAAAAACAGTAAAATTTTCTGGACCACCGGATCAGCAATTTTCAAAGTGGCTTAATAAATAGTAAAAAAATTCCAAAAAATGTAAAATTTAGTCTCCAAGCACATTTCAATATAGATAACATGTTGAGCGGTTCGGATCGGTTGTTTGAATTTTCAAAATGAAAATATGAGCGTGAAGTAAAAATGACATCTTACTTCACAACTCACCATAGCCCAGCTCTATATATATATATATATATATATATATATATATATATATATAGTGAGTGGCTAATATCAAAATGTTTGTTCCTAGACTGTGGAACAAACGCTTCGGTTTTTTACATTTTCGAAGTCTAAACAGTCGATCCGAACCGTCCAACATTCAATCTATTTTAAGATGTTCTTGGAGACCAAATTTTACATTTTTTGAAATTGTTTTACTATATATTAAGCCAGTTTTAAAATCGTTGTTTTTAATGATCCAGAAAATTTTCACTGTTTATTAAAATCAGTGATTTTCAAACTGACTTAATAAATATAAAAAAAAAATCAAAAAATGTAAAATTTGGTCTCCAAGCACATTTCAATATAGAGATCACATCTAACGGTTCGGATCGACCGTTTGAACTTTGAAAATTGGAAAGCCAATTGGTTGCACCACAGCTCCGGAACAAATATTTGATATTAGCCAACCTCTCTCTCTCTCTCTCTCTCTCTCTCTCTATCTATATATATATATATATATATAGTCCGGCTAAATTGTTTCCGGATGTACTTCGATCGAAGTTCTTATGGGTTAAATTTAGCCGTTTGAAGTTCGAATGTTGAACTAAATAGCTCAATAAATTGAATGTTGAACTAAATAGCTCAATAAATTGGTTATATAATAAATATGTAGATATCATTTTTACCATTTTTGCACTTTTTTTAACTATTTTTTATAATTTTTGAAAGATGGACTTTTTTTCTTCTAAACAGAAGTATTTTAAGCTAAAAGAGACCATATTTAAAAATCATAAAAAATAGTTAAAAAATTCAAAAAATAGTTAAAATCGGTGTTCTACATGTTTATTATATAACCAATTTATTGAGCTACTTAGATCGACGTTTTGAACATCAAATATTAAAATTTGACCCCGTAAGCACTTCGGCCGAAGTGCTTCCGGAAACAATTTAGCTAGACTCATATATATATATATATATATAGAGAGAGAGAGAGAGAGACTATGGTGAGTTGTGAAGTAAAACAACATTTTACTTCACGCTATATTTTCATTTTGAAAATCCAAACAACCGATTCGAACCGCTCAACATGTTCTTTATATTGAAATGTGCTTGCAGACTAAATTTTACATTTTTTGGAATTTTTTTACTATTTATTAAGCCACTTTGAAATCATTGATCCACTGTGAATAGTAAAAATTTCTGGACCACCGGATCAACGATTTTCAAAGTGGCTTAATAAATAGTAAAATAATTCCAAAAAATGTAAAATTTAGTCTCCAAGCACATTTCAATAAAGAGAACATGTTGAGCGGCTCAATCGGTTGTTTGAATTTTCAAAATGAAAATATAAGCATGAAATAAAAATGACCTCTTACTTCACAACTCACCATAGCCCAGCTCTATATATATATATATAATCTGGCTAATATGCTACGCGTATATAAGGGCTCCTCCGTGCTACGGCTCACTTTTTGAGTTTTCAAAATCCTAACGGTTGATCCGAACCGTTCAACATGATCTCCATATGAATATGCACTTGCAAACCAAATTTTACATTTTTTAGAATTTTTTTATTATTTATTAAGCCACTTTGAAAATCGCTGATCCAATGGTCCAGAAAAGTTTACTGTTGTGTACAAATTAGTGTTTTTTCAAAGTGGATTAATAAATAGTAAAAAAAAAATTCTAAAAAAATGTAAAATTTGGTTTGCAAGTACATATTCATATGGAGATCATGTTGAACGGTTCGGATCGACTGTTAGGATTTTGAAAACTCAAAAAGTGAGCCGTAGCACGGAGGCATCTATGCTACGCGTAGCACCGTAGCACTGTCATATATATATATATATATATATATAGGAGTTGGCTACGGTGCTATGCATAGCATATAGGGTCTCCATGCTACGGCTCAATATTTGAGTTTTCAAAATTCTAACGGTTGAGCCGAACCGTTCAACACAATCTCCATATGAATATGTATTTGTAAACTATATTTTTTAGAATTTTTTTACTATTTTTTTAGATAGGTAGAAAAACACTTGATCTGAATGGTACATAATTTTCAGATCAAGTGATTTTCTACCTATCTAAAAAAATAGTAAAAAAATTCTAAAAAATGTAAAATTTGGTTTGCAAGTATATATTCATATGAAGATCATGTTGAACGGTTCGGATCGACCGTTAGAATTTTGAAAACTCAAATATTGAGCCGTAGCACGGAGGTTCTCTATGCTATGCATAGCATATTAGCAATTTCCTACATATATATAAGCAAAATAATCATGGAATGAGAAAACAATTGCTTGTTAAAAAAATGGAATAATTTGAGAATCAAAAGAAGCTTGATTAGTGTAATATCTGGCATTAAGAAAACTACTAAATTAGACAAGAAGGATGTTATATATGTATCAATCTATGCATGCTAATGTAAGTTCACGATATATATATACAGGCTCAAGAAGGACAGGTCCAATTGTAACTATAGAGGAGCTCCAAGACAAAAGTTCCTTTAATTAAAAGCACATTCATTTGGGGCTCCTTTACACAATATTAGGTCAGCTTCTTTAGTACCTTGGTTTCTCACATGCAGTATATAGGAGGCATAGGGAGCTAGCCTTTTCTTTTGTCTCTTTCTGCTCGTCACTTCCCTTATATGGTGTAATATACATTTCTCATCCAAATATGCTCTTTTGTCCATTATTCAATAATTAGTATACTATAGCCTTTATTATTATTTATAACTATGTTATTATCTTTCTTGTTTTTTATTGAATGCAACGCAAACACTAAGGGCCTGTTCGGAGTCAAGAGGGAAACAAAAATGGACTTGGAAATAGAAATTTTTTGAACTGAATTTTACTGTGCTCGTGGAAAAAAAAATTAAGTCTGAGTGAATTTTTTTTTCCCACGCGCACAGTACCACGCCGAACAGGCCCTAAACCAGCCATAACTTCATAGTGCTTGTTCAGTAGTCAGGGAATGGTACGGAATGAGATTTTTCATATACAAAACACACAAAATAATTTATAAAAAACTATATCCTTGGATATGTCTGAAAATAAGGATAAGAAAATGTGCTGAAATTAATGTTCGGTTGTATTGAGAAAATAACTGTGAGAAATTATAAGGATAAGAAAATGTGCTGAAATATATATATATATATATATATATATATATATATATATATATATATATAGATATATATATATATATATATATATATATATATATATATATATATAGAGGAGGGATCGGATGACACCTCTTTTTGGTGACATCTCTTTTACAACATTCATTTTTTTCATTTTCAAAGTTCAAATCGTCGATCCAACCGTTCAACATGATCATCTAAATAAAATGTACTTGCAGATCAAATTTTATATTTTTTTGAATTTTTTTACTATTTATTAAGATGGGTACAAAATTCAATGGTCTAAGTATGGCTGTTTTTTTGTAAAGTACTTAATAAATAGTAAAAAAATTCAAAAAAATGTAAAATTTGATCTGCAAGTACATTTTATTGTGGAGATCATGTTGAACGGTTTGGATCGACGATTTGGACTTTGAAAATGAAAAAAATGGATGTGGTAAAAGAGATGTCACCAAAAAGAGGTGTCATCCGATCCCTCCTCATATATATATATTAAGTTGGGCTATTATACATTGCAATGCATAGGCACCCTTGTGCATTGGACCATAAATCACCGATTCAAAGTCCAAATGACCGATCCAAACCGTTCATCTTGTTCTCCATATTAATATGTGCTTGGAGACCAAATTTTACATTTTTTGGAATTTTTTTACTATTTATTAAGCCACTTTGAAAGTTTCTGATCTGGTGGTCCAGAAAATTTTACTGTTTTTTACTGTTCACCGTTGGATCAGAAACTTTCAAGGTGGCTTAATAAATAGTAAAAAAATTCCAAAAAATGTAAAATTTGGTCTCCAAGTACATATTAATATGGAGAACAAGATGAACGGTTTGGATCGGTCATTTGGACTTTGAATCGGTGATTTATGATCCAATGCACAAGGGTGCCTATGCATTGCAATGCACCATAGCCCATCTCTACATATATATATATATATATATATTGTATATATATATATATATATATATATATATATATATATATATTGTATATATATATATATATATATATATATATTTTAAAGATTTGTTGTAAATATGATAATATAAGTCTAATAATATCAATAAATTTCTGATCAATTATAATAATATAAGTCTAATAATTAAATATGATAATATTTAGAAAATTTAAAAATAAAATTATAACAAAGTCAAAGATGTCAGGAAAAAAATAAAGAAATTAATGGTCGAAGATAGTGAAAGGAAAAGTGACGGTGAAAAAAAAATTCACAATAAAGTAAAATAAAGAACTCAAACATAATGTACTTCTCATGAAAATAAAAAACAAAATGAGATGGAAAAGGAGAATGAGCCAGAGCTGGGATATATGTGGAAAAAAATTTAAGTTCAGTTTCATATTTTTGTTTCCATGCATTTATGTACAAATTTGATTCTTATGTATTTTCCGTAGACAATATTTTATTATCAAAAGACCACCAAATTAACATGCTTTAGGATTTAAATCCCATTCCATCAAAGTTCTCACAAATTTTCACAAAAAATAAGTCATCCGAGCACATCCTAACTATGATTCAAACTCATGTCTCTACTAAAGACTTGGATACCTCTAAATAGCTGCACACCATTAGTTGGCTATTTTTTAATTAAAATATACCGGTATACGGTATTGAAATTAATCAAGATTTTAAAAATGATTAAGTAAAGCTACTTAGTATGATCTATATTATTGAAACTAGTTTTATTTTTTTATATATTTTTTTAATTTTAGAAAGAAAAAGTTTAATTAAAAAAATTCTTCAAAATTTTACTCCACAATTTAGTACGAGCAAAGCTAGGGTTTGATGTGCTCACAAAGTTGGTGAGCACAACTCTAAAAGTCTATCGGATTGTTTTCAAACGACAAATTCAAACCGTTAAAATCCATCTACTTCATTAGTGATACATGTATTATACTGCCATTAAGCCGTCACCTTTGGAATATCTTTCTACGTAGTGCAGTTAGGGTCTGATGCTCATCAGACACTAAATTGAAATCATTCGATCTGTTTAAAACTCGTGCACACAAATCACAGTGTGGAACACGCACAAATCTTAAAGCAAATTGGACAGTTCTAATACTCGTCAGACTAAATTTATTTTCGATGGACATCAGATCCAAACTTTTCTCTTTATCATGAGTCTTTGATCAACTTTACAAAAAATAAATATCACTACTAAAAAAAAACACTTCGCCGTCGGGCGAAATCATTATCCGCAATTGGTTTCTGAACCGATGCCTATCGCCCCGATAGGAAATGTATACCCATATGCCATCGGCTCAAAACAGATGGCGTTAATCGATATGCCATCGACAGCGCATTGATCAAATAGACGGTGTTAGTACCCAACGCCATATGTTTCTTTTTGCAACAGACGACAAATGTAATTAACGTTGTCTGTTGGATTTTAATAGCCGAATACAAAAGTGTCTTACACCATCTGTTTTGTTTGAGTTGGCATTGGCAGGTCCTAGTTTGCCATCAGTCATTAATTTTTGAGCCGATTGTCATGTATATATAATTTTATGTTTCATTATTAATTCTTGTATTAATTAATTAGGGGCTAGCCTCCATATATTTGCTAGTCATATTTAATACATCGGAAAGCAACAATAAACATGCTTGCATTATGTACACATATTTTAACCAACAATTAATATAGGCATCAACAACATATACATACACAAGTTATCCAACATATATATTAATTAATCCATGCAACAAGTAATATATAAATTAGACAACAATTATAAGCCAACAAGCTAGCAATATCACACATACAATAATATATAGAGCAATATGTCATTGTACCATAAAACTAACAATTGTTTTAAACCACATTATTAAAACCAACACCAAATTGTCTGACCGCAAAAAACAGAAAACAACAAATGTTTTACAACACAGACAAGTACTTGCACAGTAATTAAACTATTTCCAAGAAGACCTTACACCATTGGATACGGATGTCATGCAATGCGTTTTCTTTGTATGGCATTCTGGACAGACGACACTGCATGAATAAATCAAAACATAAATAACATATATAAGAACTTAATCTGAAAGCATGATAGAAACAAGTGATTGACAAACCTTTGAAAAAGAACGTGCATAATTTTTATGAGCATCTCCATGTTCTTCATTACATAAAACTCGGACTCCCATGAATTGCTTTGCATGGGGCTCTGATCAAATATGTATTATTTAAAACAAAATCTAATTAGTAGTGCAATTGGAACTTGAAATAAGTCGCAATGAAATACTCGATTAATATATTTCTTACCTGAAATATTCTGACCTCCAGTGCTCTTTTCCCCGGCATGTGCCGACCTCCCCGGTTTATGTATGACTTAAAAGCCCTAGAATTATTAAAGGTTAGTATATGGTACCTAAAAGTAGGCCAATTTAGTATTTTGCATTTTAAATTATATGTATTTTGCTTACTTCCGTAATAGAGGAATAACATCTAAGTTATCGTCATGATTTGGCACCGAGTCCAGCAAGTAGACAACATTCTGTTTTGGGATGATAACAAGAAGCCTCCAAAGTGCTCTACAATATAAGTAATAAAATAATAAATCAATACAAACTTGTTAAAAAAGACAATAAACATGAGTACAATTAGCAGCTTACCCAGCTTGGCGGCATGGTAAGAATACAAGACGCTTATCCTGAAACTTCAGCAAGGTATCGGCCAAGTATGAAAGGGATTGTTCATTACTGTGGTCTATTTTTGTGGAGCTGAGCAGTCTGGGGTCCAGGAAACCAATGTCAGGTGTATTTTGGGCACCTAATTCAGTAACTAGCTTCATGCAATACTTGAAAATAGTCCGTGTCAAAATAAAATAAAGGAGATCTAATTATAAGTCAACATTATTATATTTGTTTATACTAATAAATACTCAATTATCCAAACTTGGATAATAGAGATGTCGATCTCGTTATAAGTCATAAGATCACGGATATCTACGAAACCCAATGTTAGATAAAAGCCCTTATCCTGAAATACTCCCGGCCCAATATAGCAGCGGAAGCCTCCTCATTCAGATAGTGGCGTCGCAAGATATCTGTCATGCAATAGTTGGAATTCCAGGCCCAGGTCGTCCAATGCTTCCTGATCTACAAGCGAGACCCAACCCCGATTCCTCCTACAGGTATTGGCCATCTCGATAGCACCAATTCGTTAGTCATCATATTGGCCATCTCGACAAGCACTTCAGCAGGCCCCTATCATGTACAGATGAATGTATCACTATCGTGTACAGATAACAACTTATTAGAAAACACTAAGTTATTCAGTCAGGTGCCTTACCTAAGTACTGCAGTTCAAGTTGCTAGTTTCTTGGGTAGGCATTTTGCTTTCCAAACCCCTAGAAAGAACATTTGTTGCTGCTGTCATCCTCTTTGTAGTTGCATTTGGCTTTGCTCTAGCTAATATCCAATCCCTTCCTCGAACACTTGCATTCCTCCTAACAGGTATTGACTGGATGCAAATCTTCAAAAAATAAAATCTATGTGATTGGATGTAAATGCAAGGTTGTTCTTGCATATTTCATGTTGTTGAAGATTAAAAAATTAATAAAATGCCAAATTAGGGATTTTTACCCTTACATCCAAACCAGCAGCACTGTCGGTGGTAATATGAATTTGTTGTGGAGTGATTCTTTTCAGTTTTTTCTTACCATCCCTGCAGCTCCTGGGGTCCCTTTACCTCTTGGCTGCGGGTTCTGAAGAGTGCGGGCATGATTGGGACGACATTGCTGAAATTAAATTACAACTCAAAGAGTAAGGAAGCTCCAAAACTGCAAATGCTGAAAAAAAAACACTTAGATAAAAATAAAGATATAAAACTAAACCCTAAACCCTAGAACCATACTATCCCTAGAAACCCCCTAACCCAAAACTTAACCCTAACTAGAAACCCCAAGAAAGATATAGACAGAGAGTCAGATGCGTAAAACCATCAATGACGGAGATAGATCGAGTACTCGGTGTTGTATTGAGGTGGCGGCTGACAAGTGATTAGAGACGGAGTCGTGGCGGAGAAAGCTAGCTAGTGACTGCCACTTCAAGAGTGCTAGAACACCGTGTTATTGGATATATATATTGAAACCCTTAACTTGCCATCGGCTCCGTAGTGATTATCATAACTGTTTAGTAGTTCCACTGATGGCGTTATGCGGATAAATGCAATAGTATAACAAGCTTGATGTAGTCCACATGAATCTTAAATGCGGATAAATGCATATCATCTGCATTAATATTAGTGCGGTTGTAGTCCGCATAAATCTTAAAAAAATCAAATGGCCGAGATGTATTAACTCAAAAGAGTCCCTTTTGAGTTAGCATGCAGAGGATACGATTCAGCAAAATTTGCCCTACGTTGATATTTCTTAGAAATTGATTAATTTGTATTGCCAATTCTATAGAAGTTTACCTTTATTAATTCAATACATGGAGTTTGACAACACCGATTGAATTGTACATGCAATCAACATTCTCTTATCTATCTAATTGTGCAATTAATCCACATATAAGTTACCAAGTTGTGCAAACAAACATAAACAAAGTTATCTACTCAAATAAACATCCATAAAATTCATCTCCTTATTTACAATTACAACACAACAATTAATTACAACACACCATATTTAACAATTTCTTTTGACTAAATTCACTATATTTTATTTGACACCTTGCAAGTACATGCTTTATCTTAGTTAGGTTCGAAAGAAATAGGTCAAACTAATAAAACATTTTTTGAATATTTAATCATGTTTTTGGTCCCAAGTTTTTGGCGGTGTAGAAATGGACATGTTACAGTGGACTTACGTTGTTGTTTAAATTCTTTCGCAAACCACATCTTATTCAAAAGGAGTTTGTGTAAGAAATTAAATAACAATGCATTGTCACATGCCATTCATACACCGCCAAAAACTTGGGTTGAAAACATGATTTAATTAAGAACATGTTTTATTAGTTGAAAGTTAGTGTGTTTGACCCATTTCTTTGGAACATAATCAAAGAAAAACATGTTCTTGTAAAGTATCAAAATAAAATATAGTGAAAATCAAAAGAAAATGAAATTCATCATAAGCTGCATGTCCAACAACTTGCAAAACATGCATGTTCTGAAAATTAAATCATGTTTGAAATCTAAACTTAAGGCAGTGTAGAAATTGACACGTGACAATGGACTTACATTGTTGTTTAAACTCTTTCGCAAACCACAACTTAATTCAAGGGGGTTTGTGTAAGAGATTAAACAACAATGCACTGTCACGTACTTTATCTACACTGCCGAAAACTTGGGTTTCAAACATGATTTAATTTTTGAAACATGTTTTGCATGTTGTTGGACAGCTTGTGACTCATCTCACTATGTACAAATTAAGTAACTCACTAGCTACTTCATATGAAGCAACAACCCAACAATTAAAAAATATACCACAAGCATCAACACACAAAGTACAATTAATACTACTAGTTGTTTCTTGAGAATCGAGGATACTACTTCTGCCTCATTCCGATATCGTGCAACTTGTCTGCTAGGTTGCATATGAAAACTTAAACTTATGTTACTTAAATTGGCAGCCTTGTCGCACCAGCCCATCCATTTATTGTATTGTGGACATCTATAAAATTTCCTCACCGGATTTTGTGGGATCATCGAAAGCATCACAACACTCGGCTTAAGACATCTATTGCAATAAGGATCTGATGAGTAACTACTATTTTGGCTACTCATTTCGCCTATATAGAAAGAAAAAATAACATTAAAGAACTAAACTCTAGTTTAAATTATTTCCTAATTTAAGAAACCATTCAAAATAACGATTAAAATAAACATAAAATAAATGAGAGAAGAGTGATCTAGCATACAAATGATGCCGAGAGAGGAAATGCTAGCTTCTTATTCTGTCGATTTTCGCAGTGAGCTACTGTACTTTGGGGATACAAAGGGCTAGAGATAATCGACCTATGGTGTATTGGAACACACACACACACACACACACATATATTATATATATATATTCACCACCATCGGTCCAATATATGTAGCAAATAGTGTATCAATCAGGGGCGGATGCAGTGTGTCACAGGGTAGGGCAACTGCCCTACCCTGGAAATTCATATTTAGTTTACACGAACTGAATTTTATTGCTTTGCCCTACTCTGAAAAAGAGAATTGCCCTACCCTGGTCTTGATGTGAGCCCAACAGTAGAGATGTGAACTGGGTTTTGAGCTTGTGATGTCAACTGGGTTTTGGGCCACCAAATCCAATTTGCGGCTTTAGAAACGAAAAAATATAAGCTGCACTAATCTAATTGGAATGCTACAGCGCTCTCCTTTCTCTAATTGGAAAGCTGCGCTAGTGTGCTGACTCAGAAAGGCAAATAAAGAAAACACAAATAACGGAGAGCTCTGACTCGAATAGAGAAAAACCAACAGAAAAATGAAAACGAAAAGAATTTCTCCTCTCCGCTGATTCGAAAAGAGAAAAAGAAAATCCTGCTTCTGCCTTCTTGCGACCTTGCTTATTTCTATGTGGTAATTTAGTCTGATCATTTTATTTAGATTTTAGATCTTATGAGATTGTAATCTAGGTTTTGAAATTTTAGATTGAATTTAGGTCTTTGAATCCTAATTGATTGGTAGATTAAATTTTTAGATCTTAGAGTTAGAGCCCTATTTAATTAGTAGATTGAATTAATTTGTGATAGGTAAATAGTAATATTGAAGTACTAGGTCGTAGAACTCTAATACCCGATTATCTAATGGGTTTGAACCCGATTACTAATGGGTTTGAACCCAATTAGCTATTTAAATCCGATTCGATAATTTCTTGCCCTACTCTGGTGAAGATTCTGCATCCACCCCTGGTATCAATAGATGTGTTTATTAAAAAACAGTCAAAACGTGCTTTAATTTGGTTAGAGTACATAACATCTATCAATAGTTGTGTTTAAATTAAAACAGACAAGACAAATGAATATTTTGTAATAATTAAAAGGTGCTTATTAATAGTCTAATGTGCATTTTACCAGGCTACAATTAAATATTTATTTTAAGATATGTAAATATGTCATAAAGAATAACTAGAGGTGATAACTGTCTCTGAGTCTCTCTGCTTTCGTAATTTGGCGGATCAAAACGAACTTCGCAAGGAAGCAAAAAATAAACCACCTTCCTTTTACAAATATTTGACGATTATTATATTCTTTTTGTGTTATTATTTGGAAATTGACAGACTCCTACAAATGCGGTCAATGTTTCCTACGAATTAATATGTTTGTATGTGATTAACGAAACCTAATATCATGGATTGTTCCACATTGTTAAAAAGATCCAAGCAATGAATGACAAATCATTTGCTTCTCCAACCACAGATTTCATGTGGGCCATTTCATAATCCTATTTATACTTAAATAATATGGAAGAAGGATGTGCCTTTATTTATTTATTTTCCTATTTATTTCTAGACCTGTTAATGCATGAAGATTTTACTTCTCTTTTTTCTTCTAATAATCAAGATCCAAGGGATTGTTACTGCACATTAAAATATTGAAAATAATCGATTTTTGATTTGAAAGATATATTTTATGTTAAGTTATAATGATATGCAAAACATCAATCAGTCGGTGCCATGACTTAAAAATCTTGTACAGAGCAAAATTTTATAAACTTTTTTTTTTTTTTTACATTTTGCACATATTTGGATAAAGAATTTATCATTTTATGTTGGACTTTTATCTAACATTATGGAAAATTGAGGACTTTGGAGTAAAATTCAGAGAGCACCGGCGCACCGTCATGGTAGTGGCATATCTGTAAATTTCGCGCTAACTAGGGCTAAAGGCAAATTGCGACCGCCACTACAGTCCATAATCGACAATTGAAATTATCCGTAAATTAGAATAAAATAAAATCCATGCAAAGCAACAACCAAAAAGTTGTAAACGGCCGTAGGGAATCGTACAGTTACGGTGTGCAAAACGACAAACTTTGATACACTGGTTGTTAGTCGACAGGAGCTAGGATTCTGCCACGTGTTCTATCTCCCGAATCAGGGCTGTTCATTCTACTATTATGGATCTATATGTAACACGTGGATTCCTCCTAACCCTCCATAAGCAAAAGAAAGGATAATTACATGATGAAACCAAATATCTATTTACTTTTTGCTGCGCGTCATTTGTACATAGAGAATATATAAGACAAACCAGTAATTAAGAACATAAACAATTCGATAATTTTAATGCTTGACATCAATTTCTAATTAAGCTGATTAATTCCAATTAATGTTCCAGGCAATAAAAAGATAATAGACAATTTACATTTTAGTGGATTTTGATATGGTTATTTTAACAGCTAAGTTTACTGTTTATGATGGCGTTAAAAATGCTTATTAGTTGTGAGAATATACTGTGTATTTTCACCTTGTACACTTGGCATTAAAGGGCACAAGGAGACAAACGGTACAAAAACTAACTGTACCTCTGTTTTTCTGCTAGTACTCGACGAGATATCAGTATCGCCAATTCATCGTTCCTCATCGGATTTGGATATTTATCCAGAAAGGATCCGAACCCGACAGGCTATTGGTTTGTTTCTGAACATATCAACTTAATCAATATCCCTTTTCTGCTCGGTTAAAAGTTAATACAAAATTCAAACAGCTGTACTGTTGCTGGGACTCCTATTTCATTTTAACTGCAGTTAGATATATGTAAACATTCCGTACTGGTAACTTAACTGAGAAAGAAAACTGATTTTTCTTAAATGCATTAAATTTCACATTAAATATCCTTTAGGTAGATAAATGAAAAATGTTGCTAAAATTCCAGACAGGGACTAGGCTAAGTTTGGATTCCAAACTGCGTTATCTGGCACAATTATAAATTCTTATTTTTTTTTTAATTTTCTGTTCACTGGAATTAAGTCAAATTGCTCAGTACCGCTTTAATACCAGTTGAGATTGCTGAAATTTATCCGTAATGACCATTCTTTATTCTTTCGGAAGTGGGGTACGTGTGATGGGCATCAGATCAAAATTTGTCCGATATCAGTTCAGAACCGTCTAATTTGCTTAAAATTTCGCAAACACTTGATCCATACAAATCTTGAAGCGACACACACGAATATTAGACAATCCGAGTGGGCACCAGACCGAAATCGATACACATTGGGCGCCCCCCTTCCCAATTTTACCGCTACAGATATTCATTCAGTCATTATTGTTTTTAGATTTATGATAAAATTCTGAGGAACTTGAAGGCCAACAGAAGTACATAGAACCAAGACAATATATATTGTAGAACAATTGAATGCATTTATAATTGGCGTAAATTATATTTGTAATTTGAGTAGAACTAGGGTGCTCCTAAGCTCACCAAGCCCTTCCGTGAGCGCGACTCTAAAACCTATCAAATTGACTTCAAACGATATTTCCAAACCGTTAGATGTTCAATCTATATTAAAATGTGCTTGGAGACTAAATTTTACATTTTTTGGAATTTTTTTACTATTTATTAAGATGGTTTGAAAATCGCTGTTTTCCAATGGTGCAGAATTTTAATAAAAACAGCGATTTTCAAACCATCTTAATAAATAGTAAAAAATTTCAAAAAATGTAAAATTTGGTCTCCAAGCACATTTTAATATAGATTGAACATCTAACGATTTGAAAATGTCGTTTGAAGTCAATCCGATAGGTTTCAGAGTCGCGCTCACGGAAGGACTTGGTGAGCTTAGGAGCACCCTAGTTCTACTTGTAATTTATATATCTATCCCATTACCAATCATTTCCGCCGCTAAATTAATTTCCCTTTCATCTCTCCTGTTCTCCCTCATCCTCGCTCCCTCCATTCCACGTAGCTCTGACACACTGCCACCTATCTCCCCAGGCCCAGTTAGAATTCAAGAACCACATATATATTGCCAATATTAATTGCAAATATCTTTCTTTAATATCTGAGTCTTATAAATTCACCTGGTTTGGAAGACGAACTTGAGATCTCACCCCCACATTATATCAGTCCGTGTATGTTACTATTCATGGTTACAAAGCAAAACTTTATGGTACATGTATTATATGTCCATCTAATTGAAGAATTATTCAATATGAGCCGTTCAAATAACAGATCGGGAGTATATGACCAAAAGTCTTTGTTCACATTAGGATACTAGTATACTTAACTTTATTTGTGTTGTTATTCTGACTGTACAAAGGATAATCTTAATCTTATTTTTTTTTTTTGAACAGTCTAATTTTAAACGGACAGATCACATTTAGATAAACCTTTCCTTAATTAATGACGTCAACGAGCTGATCTAGTCGGCATGAGATCCACGTCTGTAATAATTTTGAGCTAATGACAAATGAATCAGGTATATGTAACAATTCCGAATCTGAGCTAAATGAATTTTGGTCTTAACCGAGAATAGCAAGAAGTAAAAGTAAATTGAATGAAAAAGTTACGAGAAAATCGTATCACGGTACAAGCTTTTTAAATTACATCCGACCCCTACTAATGGGAACTCTTGGGCCTTGGCCTGCCCGAACTGACCGAGGTGACGGAGACTGACCTCACCCGCTACCGCCTCAGTCATCAGTTCTCAGACCTCTCCAATAAAAACAAACAAAAACAAGAAGAAATTTCTCGTAATTAAACCGTTGTTGCTCCCTGGTTGAGTGCTTTTCCCCCCATGATCTGATAATTATAATTAAAACCCATCCCTCCTCAATTCGCTTCCTTTATAAGCAGGCAGAGGAGAGGCCTCTCTCCCTAGCTCCCTATATACACTCCCCACTCAATATTACACATGCACTTCATCCCTCCTCTCTCCCTCCCTTCCTCCCACAGTTACTTGCACACTGCACACTTCTCCAACTGAACTACTTTGCCAAGAGAGAATCTGAGAGAGAAGAGAGAGATAAAAATTAAGATGGGGATGAGCTTGCCTGGATGGCTTGGGGGACTCGTCGAGGAGACCTTCTTCGTTGGATGCGAATCCCACGACAGCCGCCGCAAAAACGAGAAGAACATCTTTTGCCTCGACTGCTGCACCTCCATCTGCCCCCACTGTGCCCCTCTCCACCCCCATCACCCCCTCCTCCAAGTAATTCTACTTCTCTTTACATTCCTTGCTCATTTCATTTTTTTCATCCTTCAATGCATGCTGCTGCGTACGTAGCCTTACTGTTCAAATTCACGCAATTCGACTTTCAATTCGCAGTAATATTTGGTCAATTCGCAATTGTTTTGTTTTTCTATTGGGGATGATGGGATTTTTATCATTCTTCTTGTTTCATTTGTTTTTTGAATTACAGGTTAAAGGAGATTGTGTTTGTGTATTTTAAGTAAAAGGGCTTCTTGTTTGGTACAATTATGCTTGTTCCTTTTCATGCAGGGTTTACTGCGGAAATTTTGGCTGTTTGTAAGTCGTGATAGTTCCGTGCAAATTCTCTTTGGATATCGTTCCACCTACCGAAATTCTTCTTCAATTTTGCCTTTTCAATTTATCCCACCTATTTTTTCCTTGTATTTTTCTCTCTTGAAAAAATAAATATTTCGCTTCTTATTTCTGGTTCATTTACTCATTCTAAGTATTATGATTCCTTAACTTACCAATTTAACCCCTGTGGTTTTTTTTCACCTTGTATAGCACCTGAAATGAGTTATGTTTTTGTTAGAATATGTAGTTAGAACTAAATTACTAGAAAATGTTTGGACTTTGGTCATCATGTAGAATTGCATGGAGTTAAGAAATATATAATTGTGCCTGGCAAATCCTGTAATTCAATCGTTCAAAATCATGTTTAATGCTTGGGATTTGTCAATTACAACATGACAAAACCTATATCTTATTATTAGCTATATTTCATTTTTTTTTTAATTTTGCTTCAAGTTTTCACCGAGAGTAAATATTGGGTAATATTGAAACTTTTTTGTGGTTTTTCCGTTAATTTCGCTATGTTATTCAGTATTCTCAATTATCTTATTCTTCCCTAATTTTTAAAGTTTCTTACATTAAAGAAAAACCATGTGCAAGTAGAACTAATTAAGTGCAATGGCATTGAACAATTTAGATCACATAGACACTATTAATTTGGATTACAGAGAATTTATATCCCGAGCTTAATTAATATGAACTAATTAAGTGCAAGACCCACTTTCATATCAATTAATCCTAACATTTGTAATGATGATATTCTAGTTTTATTGCTAATGGCTTTTCTTGTTTCAATTAACCCTTCTTATTTAGAAATTGACTACTAAATTGGTTTTCTTATTATGCGTTCAACTTATCTTCATAATAAATGCAAATTCATTATTATTTCCTTTATCCCCCTCATTTTTGGACTTTTTCTGTTCTGGGTCCTGTCTTCCATTATTAATGCAATAACTATAGTAGTAGGGAGAGAGAAAGAGAGGTAAGTGGAAATTACTGCAGGTCTTTTTCCTTTTCGATTGACTTTACGAATAGTATTATCAGCCTGCATAGTAAATGTTAAATATTTAACCCCACAGTTCAAATGAAGGCATGTGAAAGGAGGAAAAAAGTTCATTCCAAAAGTATTATTTACATTTTAATTAAATTGGGTTTAAAATTGTTGACTTCATCTTCTTGACATGTTTGGAAAGAAGAGCCTTGATTTCTTTTGCAATGTTTTGAGGTATATTCTTATGATGATGATGCAAGTTTGGTCCCAATAATGGGTATAGTTATCCAAAATGTTTTGCCTCCTTTAGAAGCCTCCCTCTTATTCTATACCTCCCAAAAATGAATGTTTTTCAAGTTTACCCCCAGAATTTTACATTCTAGTCCTCATTATTTACCATAGTAAAAAAATTCTCTCTCCTCTCTCTCCCCACCTCCCCTCTGATCTCTGCTATTCAAAAAAGTTATGATGCTATTCAGAGAAGACCGAAGATTCAAACTTTTCTCTTACTTTCCCTAACAATAGAAAATTTTACCTTCATGGCCATCAATTGGTCTAAGCAAATTCCATCAGAGTACGGATGTCATATGGGCAAATTGTCATTTTCCCTCCTACCTGTCTTTGCAGCACCCAATCATGGTCACCCCTTGGTCAAATCATGCCCGTAGTTACCCAATGACTCAATTTCTTAACGGATCACAAATTGTTCTGTTAAACATTTCCACTTGGTACTAAAGATTCTTCTTGCGGTACCTTCTTAAAATGGAATTCAGTTCCAGTGAAGTAACCCAATGCAATTCCGAGCGATGGATTCGATTCGGACGGTCCCGATTCAAAACCCAAAAATTGAGTTACTTTAGGGGATCCGGACCCCTTAAAATGTGTATCACCTTTAGGTGATCTGTTTGAATTTGTTGAAATATAATAGAAAAAAAAAACAAGCAAACTTTGCTACGACAGGGGAAAGACAGTAATAAATTATTATCCCTTCTCAGATGATCACTGCAGTAACATTACTTTTTAATAAAATTAACAGTTTAATTATATGGTATTTTAGGTGAGGCGGTACGTATACAATGACGTTGTTCGGCTGGATGACCTCGAAAAGCTCATCGACTGCTCTTATGTTCAGGTAATTAGTCCCAAATCTCAATGTGTTGTCTGGTGTACTTGCTATTAAACCAAATTTAGATCTTGGTCTGTGAATCAAAATTGTCTTTTCTTAATAAACACGCAAGACAATTTCATTATCATCCTTATTTTAACAAGTTGTGGGGGTTAAACATGAAAATATTTCCAAGTTGTTAATACAACAGTTTGTGTGTGTGTGTGTGTGTTTTTTTATTGGAAGCATTTGTATATTTATGTTTTTTGAATTGGTGCAGCCGTACACAATTAACAGTGCAAAGGTGATATTTCTGAAGCCAAGGCCTCAATCTAGGCCATTTAAGGGCTCTGGAAACATATGCTTGACTTGTGACAGGATTCTGCAAGAGCCCTTCCATTTCTGCTGCCTTTCATGCAAGGTACACTTTTTGTGCCCCAATTTGGTAATTTGCAACAGCTTTATGAAAGTTCCTGTAGATGATGTTTATCAAGTAGATGACTAGATAACAAGATAAGATTTAGCAGAAGAGTAAAGAGTTATGATGGTCTGTTGATATATCAAATAATCATATTGCCCTTTACCAATTAACCCTTCAATTAAGGTCATCTTTCTTGTGCGTTAATTGCATGTGGTCCCACTTTGGTTACAAAATAACTTATGAATTGTATACGTACATAAGGCTACTGGTTATAGATTAATTTATTATTTATATACATAAGTCTACTTGTCAACTGCTAAGTGTCAACTTAGTTTCCCTATGAAGTAGGATTATAGTATACTATCAATGGTCCAGAGCCCACTACTACATTGGAAAAGGTCTGCACCTCGGATAGAATATTATTGCTCTTCATAAAGTGGATCTTCATTAAACAAACCCAGGACCAGTCTTCCAACATAACTTTTTTTGCAAACATGATTATAGCTTCTTATAGTTTGCATAATAATTAATGGACCCCTAACTCACTAACACATAAATTTCAATGCTTTACAAGGTTGATCATGTTATAATGCAAGGGGAGGATCTGTCGAGCATCCTGTTCCGGTACGATGAGTCGGAGTTCACTTTCACACATTTTGAGAACCTCAGGATGGATGGCTCTGATGTAACTGAGGACGATGTGGTCGGTCAGATCACACCCAACTCCATCCTGGAAGACCCACTGCACTACAACGGTGCCTGCTCTGGCTCCAGTCAGCCTGTCAGCCGGTCCCACCATCATCGGCGCGGGTCCGAAGCATCAGATCTGCCCAAAAGGAAGAAAGGAGGCAGCTTCTTCCCGCAGATTGTGCTTTCGCTTGGTGGCAATAGAAGGAAGGGTGCGCCACACCGATCACCTCTGGCCTGAATATTCATAGATTCCAGTTGCTTCGTATGTATGAATAAATTTGGTGTTGGAGGGGGGATGGGGGAGTTTGTTAGTATAGGACTAGTATGTTTGTTGTTCATGTGTCTAGTTTATGGTATTGGATTAAATAATATTATGGATGTAGAGAGTCAGTCCTAAGCGTTGCAAATTAGCCCCTGGGGTAAATTGTGGGTACTCTTTTGGGGTTGTTTTGCAGAAGTATGTTTAATGAGATAGCATTCGCCATTACTCACTAGGTGGCCAAAGTGGGCCCCGCATTTCAGGAGTTTCACAGAGGTTGCCAATTTTGTATTGATGTAATGGGAATGCACACTTCCTTCCGTAACTTATATATAAATGTTATAAATATTTAATGCCGATATTAATTTGTATGATATGATGATATATTATAAAGTATTTGTATGTCTGTACTTGGGTCTCTTTCTATACTTATTGTCTCTGTGTCTGACATTGACCAGCTCTTGCTTCCAGGCCAACCAAACCAAACCCATTCATTATTTTTGAGGCTATAAAAATGTGTCGATGTAAGTAAGGAGTATCAAGTCAAATTTTTAAAGTGAAATCGTTGGAAGAGAGATTGCGGAGTTGAATGAGATGAAATGTTTAATTAATCTCACCTTCTCACTCTCTGAGACTCCGGTTCTGAACTATATATATATATATATATGGGGCTGGCTACTATGCTTATATAAGCATATGCCCACATATGCTTATAACTCATTTTTGCGTTTCCAATGTTCAAATGGTCGATCCGACCGTTCATCTTGTTCTCCATATTAATATGTGCTTGGAGACCAAATTTTACATTTTTCTGAATTTTTTTACTATTTATTAAGCCACTTTGAAAATTGCTGATCATATGGTCCAGAATTTTGTTGCACTGTTTTTACTGTTCACCCGGATCAGCAATTTTCAAAGTGGCTTAATAAATAGTAAAAAAATTCAGAAAAATGTAAAATTTGGTCTCCAAGCACATATTAATATGGAGAACAAGATGAACGGTCGGATCGACCATTTGAACATTGAAAACGCAAAAATGAGTTATAAGCATATGTGGGCATATACTTATATAAGCATAATAGCCAAGCACTATATATATATATATGTAACCTGGATGGTCTGACTTGTGCCAGAATTATCTTATTATAATTGTCTATTCAATCGCATAAATTTCAATTAGTGTTCTGTTCTCATCATATTTGGACTAATATTTTGTGTACAAAGACAATATATATACACACACGCATACCAACTTATTTGCATAAAGCGCCAATGAAGCGCAAATTGCTTGTATTTTCTATGTGAAACCATATCCTAGCTATGTAGAGAGAGAAAGAGTATAATAAATTGAGCGAGAGATGAATGTTGAGTCGTTTTCAGAACTGTGGAATGGGAAGGAGGAGAGGAAATAAGAGTTTGCCACAGTAGTTTTTCTTTGTCTTTTTCTCGCTGTTGTATTTTTACTTTCTAATTGTAGCTAGGTAGGCAAGAAACAGTATACCGGTCTAGTGGAAATATAATATTATTTCATTTCAACTGGGTTTAAATATGAGAAAGAACCATTCTAATATACAATATATACAATTTGAGCCGAAATGATACAAACATGTTCTTTTTTTGGATGGTCGGTCAGCAAGGCTGACGACAATATATTAATTAAGAAAAAGTTATTTACACAAGGCCCTATATGTAGTTAAAAATAATCTAACTAGCAGTAATTGCCACAATCATTTTACAAAATTCAGAGCCCTCATATCCCCTAACTCTCCGTTAGTTACCGTTGAACCCAAAAGTTGATATCCAAGATCGTATCATTTATCAGTATACTCACCGGTATGTTCTTATCCGAGAATAATCTCCTGTTTTTTTCTCTCCAAATGACCCACACCCCGGCCGCCCATATTCGATCCCACAGACACTTAGCAGGGGTTACAAACATGTTCAAGCTTTATTCAAATTGTAAAAGAAAGATTAGTGAAATTTAGAAAGGAAGCAATATAATTTGAAATGATAATTCTTGTACCTAGCTAGATGGTTTTTACCTTTTGACCCCATCTTTTGCCAGTTGCCATCCAATAAAAAGGCACTAGGCAACAACATCTCGAATTCCCAAACAAGAAAATTTTAATAAAGTCCGTACAAAAGAAAAACACAAACCTTTGGAAATGTGTGGGCTGTCGGTGGATTAGCCAATGCCAAAGCGCAGACTCTTAATATACATGCTTACATGGTGTCTGATGCATCGACGCAAGTGCAACAAAATTAATTATAGGTACAGACAATACTTTGATTCGGCAATTTCTTTTTTAATCCTATATAAGTGATATCCTGATTTGTTATCTAAACTAATAAGAATTCTTTACATGTGATGTACTACACTCTCTTGTTTTACTTATGGTTTAATTATATATGTGATTTCTTTAAATGGTCATTGCTTCGTCACTTCGTGCATGTTTTCTATATATAGACATGTAGCTGTGAACTTTGGTTGTTGAAACCATGTCGGCAAGAATATAGCCTAAAACTAGGTGGAATTGACAAGGGAAATGCATTCATGGCAGTTATATTTCTAGTATGTCACTTCAAGTGAAAGCATATATATGCTGTAATGTTGTATTGTTGCTATATATATATATATATATATGAGGAGGGATCGGATGACACCTCTTTTTGGTGACATCTCTTGTTACCACATCAATTTTTTTCATTTTCAAAGTCCAAATCGTCGATCCAAACCGTTCAACATGATCTCCACAATAAAATGTACTTGCAGATCAAATTTTACATTTTTTTGAATTTTTTTACTATTTATTAAGTATTTTACAAAAAAACAGCCATACTTAGACCATTGAATTTTGTACCGATCTTAATAAATAGTAAAAAAATTCAAAAAAATGTAAAATTTGATCTACAAGTACATTTTATTTAGATAATCATGTTGAACGGTTTGGATCGACGATTTAGACTTTGAAAATGAAAAAAATGGATGTGGTAAAAGAGATGTCACCAAAAAGAGGTGTCATCCGATCCCTCCTCTATATATATATATATATATATATATATATACATACATATATATATATATTACTAGGACGTCAATCCAAGTGATACAT
The DNA here is from genome assembly GCA_025461045.1 of Carex parvula. Lineage (NCBI taxonomy): Eukaryota > Viridiplantae > Streptophyta > Magnoliopsida > Poales > Cyperaceae > Carex > Carex parvula. The sequence continues at coordinate 238,813 of JAJGRW010000982.1, read as the reverse complement.
TATTGTTTATGAAAGGTGGTCTCTGGCATGTTTAAATTCTTAATTGGGCAGATAATGAAATGACAAGATGTCAAAGATTTATTCCTGTTTCATTGATTTTGTTAATATGGAGTAATGAAATGTTCGACAGAAATAAATAAAAAATAATAGTATTAATTCAAATACTAATGGACTTTGTAAATATGCATAATTTTATATTATTTTACATATTTTTAATAACACATCATATCACAGAAAGAGAAAGGTATCATCTTTTCAATAGACTGCCGTATACCAATAATTGCATGAGACTATTTAACGTGTAACAATAACTATAGAAGCAGGAGCCACAGGAAATCCATTCTTTAGATATGTGAGCATTGAAAATCTTATGCCTCCTATACACAGGACAAATCAGCATTTTTTAAACAAAATTTAATTCCTTGAAACACTACAAAGTTCAATTATAATATTATTTGGCAGATATCATGCTTACCTTGTCTAATCTTAAAAATTAACCATTTTTTCTGTGGGTTGGATCATTTACACTTGGATGGTTTTAATCTTAACTTACATGTTCAGTGCTATTAACATATGTTTTTTTAAACTGGAATAAGTGTCTAATTAGCTTAAGTGCCACCTTTATCTTTTATAATTTTCTATTTATTAATTTCTTCTTCTCAGTCTAGCACATGTACTTCGATTAATTTCTTCTTCTCGCCAATCATGTTTCGCTCCTGTAAAGCGTTTTAATTTCGATACTTTTTCTCAATTAATTAAGAGGGAGTCTAGGGTACTATGCATAGCACGGATTGGTCTGTACTACAATTAATATTTTTGTTTTCAAAATTCTAACAGCCGATTCGTACCGTTTAACATGATTTCCATATGAGAATATACCTGTGGGCTAAATTTTTTATTTTTTAGAATTTTTTTACTATTTTATTAGATAGATAGAAAATCACTGTTTTTGGATGATTCAGAATTTTCAGATCAAGTGATTTTCTACCTATCTTAAAATACAGTAAAAAATTTGAAAAAAATATAAAATTTAGTCTGCAAGTACATATTCATGTTGGAATCACGTTGAACGGTTCGTATCGACCATTTCAATTTTTAAAATAAAAATATGAGTCCGTAGTACGGACTAATCCGTGCTATGCATGATACCATAGGCTCACTCGTTAATTAATATATCAATTAGAAAAAAAAAACCCGAAAAGAAGAAAAATCTCAACCCAATTTTGCACCCCAGTTGAAAATTTGCCGGGGTCGCATAATTCTCGATCAAATATCCGCTCCGTATCCGTACCAATTTAGTTTTAAGGAAAGCCGTACAGTTTGAGACTTAATAATTAAGCAATGGCATGGAAATGTGGGATTACAGTCTCACGGAGGCCATGTGCCTATGTCAGGTGGGCCCCAATTGCAAGCACAACAAGTAGCGACGGATTTATACAGAACCAAAGTTGGTTTTTACTTTCTACTGGATGTCAAAAAGTAAGAGAAAAATTGGATTTTTACTGCCTTTCTCGCGTTCGCGGCATCTTGCAGGAAAATTAGGTACTGATTCACACTGTTTTAATATTCGGTTCTATTCGGCGAATATACGGCCGAATATTCGTATTCGGTTGTAAACTATTATTCGGTTCTGAATATTCGGTCTAAAATTTGTATTCGGTCCTGAATATTCGGTCTAAAATTTATATTTGATTCTGAATATTCGATCTAAAACTAATATTTGGTCTAATATTCGGTTCTGAATATATACGGTTCTGAATTTATGTGACTATGCTGCTTGTTTTCTACTATGCTACTGTTTATTAATATGAATTTTTATTTTAAAATCTGCATATTTACATCCGAATAAAAATCCGTATATTCGACCGTATATTTTAAAACGCTGTTGATTCATGAGTGATTCCTTTGAAAATATTATGTCCATTATATACTTATTAGAGGTTAAGGAGATTCAAAATGTCGGTTCTGTTAAAATCAAACTAAAATAATTAAATTAAAATTTTATTCGATTTTTAAAATCTAATCAAACTAATCAATTAAATTTGTCAATCCAATAACAAATGAAACAAAAAAAAAAAAACCGTAATAAAAGTTTGTTATGTTTGATTGAACCAGAATATGGAAGTTAAATTAAAAAAAAAAAATCAAAACTCAACACATACACAAATACGTTTAATAATCATAGAAATAAATATTATGATATATTATCAGTCGTATTGAAATAAGAATATTAAACATAAAAACCTATGTAATTCAAATAAATATCAAGTAAATCTCTATTTGTTTGATTAAACTGAAATAAGAGAGATTCAACTGAATCAAATATATAAAAAAAAAAAACTAAAGTAATTAATAATTCTACGTAACTGAACTATTCAAACTGAAAAATCGAGCCATTTAATTCAAATTTTATTGGTTCGGTTGAAAACGAAATAAACCGGATCCAATGAATACACACCTATCAAATGTGTTAATTGACTTGATCGGATTAGTTTCGAGTCAAATGTAGTTCACTTTGAGAAGATTGTCGGTTTTTGTATCATCGTTTGGGTTTGAGTCGGGTTGAATTCAGCTTATATATATTTTTTTAAATAGAGTAATGGGGTCAAGCCACCTAAGACTCTTTATTTCAACATTATTTCAACATTTGTAACAAAAGATTTCTCCCATCTGAATTTCAAACACATGACATCTCATATAAGAGACATATGCCTTAGTCATTACATCAAAGACTGGTTCTTAATTTCAGCATATATTGTTTCAGATTACTTTTGGATATCAAATCAGCTCAGATATTCAATTGATCACGTTTCAAATTGATCAATTTCAAATTATTTTCAAGTATTATACTATTTCATATCAAAGCCTTTTATTCAGTGGCAAAGGACAAGGTTTTCCGGTAGATGATCGTATAATTCAAATTTTAATGGAAAAAAAATTATAGATATTAAAATTTGAAAGATTAGATGTCGATCTTTGTTTAAAAAAAAAGTACTTTTAATAAATTGAATTCTGATTGGACGGATTTGGGTTGGATCAGATTTCCCACCACTACCTGTTGTTCTAGCATTGGTGGTATCATGATTTAAATTTTGCAAAACTGATAATGGCATTGTCCTAAAAAGAAAAGATAAATAATAAGAAAAATACTGCTGACAAGAAAACCGTAACAACAATAATAATAATATATTATTAACCAAATTTCTCGCAAATAAAATGACTTAAAGACTTGATGAACAATAAGCTTATAAAAAAAAAAATTCTTCCACTTCTCTTTCAACTAATATACTCCAACAATCCAGGACATTACCAGATTGCTTTTGAGTAGAGAAATGAATTGGAAATAGGCTCCATATTTTCTATATATAGATTTTCTGACCTTAATTAATTTGTTGTGGATTTGATTAACAAAGAATTTCAAGGCTTCATGGGTTCGAAACCCGGATGGGAGAAATCCTTTGTTGTAATAATAAGAGTATTAAATAGTTGGGTGGCTTGACCTCCAAGCTTTACTAAAAAACAAAGAATTTCAAGGCATGACAAGCACTACTATAAAAATGTAAATTATACACGGTACATACACAGATGGAAGAAATTTCTATTAGATTTGTGTGTCAAGTAAGAAGATCTAGATGCGGGTCCAAAAATGAGTTCCAACATTTATGCATAGTTGTGGTTAACCAACGTCTATAAATGAGCTCCAACAATTATACACGAGTTTTTTTTTTTCTACCAATCGTGTATGATATGTAGGATTTTTCAAAAAAATATCATGCTTATAATGATACATGGTTTTATTGTATGATCCGTGTGTCATGAAAGAAACACAAATTTTTTCATGTCATCGATCTGCGTATTCCTATTATAATGCATCTATACCCGACCTTTTCCAAGACATCTTTGTCATTTCTAATGCACCCCTTTTCTTGTACATGTATTTCTCTCAAACATATTTTCTAAACAGGTGAGGGTAGTGCGAGAGAAAAGGCAAGGGAGGTGATATCTTCACCAAGAAAACGATCGGAGATGAAAAAACTTGAAACAGGTGAAACTTTTTGCTCGAGTGTCTAATTTCTGCGTATGCCCTCAATTCGGAAAGCTTCCAAAGAGATCTATACGATTTCTTGGATTTACCCAAATTGCATTTTTCAGGGCTAAAAAACAAAGGGAGAAGCCTCAAAACTTGAGTTGAAGATTTTAATTAAGTTTTTTTTCTTTCTAATTTTTGATTTTGTACTCCTTTACTATATATACTTTTTCTTTGCCATGGCTCACGCAATGTATAAATTCTTAGATCTAGGATTGTTGTTGTATTTTCATTTTTTTAGTCAGTAAATTGATGTAGTGAATGAGTTCATACTCTATTTGTGTAATGTAACTGTAAATGTTGTTTATATTGGTAAATAAATGTAGTATTTTTGGTATGTGTTGACTTTAAATTCATAATTTTTTAAAATGTAGTGTTTTTTTGTATCAATTCAGATTTAGATTAACCGTATTTTTTATGTAAAAATAATAATACACGGTTCTACAACCGTGTATGAATGTTTTGCGAAAAAAATCAACACTGTTTTGCGAGAAACGTACACAGTGTGCACAAATACGGTTGCAAACCATGTACAAAAACTAGGTTTTAACCGTGTACAATCAAGATTTGTTGTATATAATTATTTAATTAAAAGAAAATTGAAAATTATGAGTCGCGTAAGAGAGACTATTATCCAATATTAAAGCCTTGGACGATAATGATTGTCAAAAATTTAAGCGCCACATCTCATAAGTTAGTTTTGTAGTATTGCCGAATATTTTGAGTTTATTTGACAAATCTAGAATAAGACTGTTTAAATAGTAATTACAGAATAGTGGTCGAATTGTGCTATTAAAATAGGAGTTAGAATAATGCTATTGTTTTACTATTAGTAAGAGTGAAAATATTGTTTGCCAGAATATTAGTTGGAATCAGAGAAAGTTAGATTGTATAATATAATAATTAATAAGAGTAGTAATAGTAATAGTAGTAATAATAATAGTAATAGTAGTAGTAGTAGTAGTAGTAATAATAATAATAATAATAATAATAATAATAATAATAATAATAATAAAAATCACAATGATCAATATTATAAAATTACAATAATTATTTTTCATGCACTATTAATATTATATAAAATCACAACTATTTTCAATCGAAATAATATACTATTATGTTGTTATGTTATTACTCATTAATATATAATTTTAACTAGTAATTTTTTTGTGAAAATATTATTTATCTATTTTTTTACAGACATATAATACAAGCATTTCATTATAAATTATGTGATAATTTTTATTTTTTATATCCAAATAATATTTGTATTTGTATTTGTAATCAAAATGTATGAATATCCGTTTGGTATCTTAAAAGTGATTATATTTTTTACTATTCGTCATTATTTAACACGTTTAATTATGCCCCGTTAATGAAAGGTGTGTAAAAGCTGGATATCAAGGCGAAACAGCAAAATTTATTTTTAATGATATCTACACATTGGAAACACGTGTATTGGAATTTGGAACTCGCTAGCTAGCTATAGTGAGGCCGTATATATTGCACCAATTTGCAATAGCAACGAGCACAGTGAAACGCAGGCAGAAAGCCCCAAACGAGTAAGATAATAAGAGAAGCATCGGTGCATCGATCGGGACCGCATTTATAATATATGTAATGTAATATGATGTAATGTAATGTAGCCCATTAGGTTGGTAGTAGATGGAGACGAGTACTTTGTACTTACTAGTTGTAGTAGAGAGAGGAGGAGGCTATATATTAGGGCTTCATAGCTTGGCTGGGTCAAGACTCAAAGGGCTCAAGGCTGTCTCTCTAGCAAAGCAATTTGTACTGTTTAAGGTTGTCAAGTCTTGTCATGGAATCATGGAATCATGGCATGCAAGAGAAGAGAGATGGCAATGGGATGGCATCTCGGGCCCACATTTAGCTCCTCACCAAAACATGGAATTATGGAAAGGCAAATTAATGGTGGATGGCTCCATCATTCCCTGCTTTCACCTTTGCTCTGCTCCACAAAGACGCCACCTCAGCCTCCTTTTCTACTCGCTCAAATTTTATTGAATACTATGAGCATGTGTTTTTTTTAGTTGATTGATAGTTCTACTTTTATAATTCAAATTAACAGTCAATAAAATGTACTCAGATATCAAAATTTCATATATTTTTTAAAACTTTTTACTATTTTTTTAGATAAGACTTGATCTAAAAATTATGAACCATATGAATGTAGTGATTTTCTATCTATTTGAAAAATAGAAAAAAGCTTCTAAAAAAATATAAAATTTGATCACTACATACATTTTCATATAGAGATTATTTTTTATGATAAGAATCAATTATATGAACTTTGAAAATAAAAATAAAAATCCATAATACTGTTCGGTCGATCGTGATATGCAAATTACCTCAGCCTCACTCAAAATTCACAACTCTGGCAAGAAGCTAAGAACAGTATTTCAAGAGTGACAGATCTCAAAAAGATCAAATTGCAGATTTATCATTGAGCAAGGATGATACTAAACAACATAAATGAGTGAGTCTATGGTACTATGCATAGCACAAATTAGTCTGTACTATGGAGCTATATTTTTATTTTGAAAATTCTAATGGTCGATCCGAACCGTTCAACATGATTTCCACATGAATATGTACTTCCAAACTAAATTTTATATTTTTTTGAATTATTTTACTATATTTTAAGATAGGTAAAACATCACTTAATCTGAAAAGTCTAGACCATCCCAAAACAGTGATTTTCTACCTATCTAAAAAATAGTAAAAAAATTCTACAAAATAAAAAATTTAGCACACAAGTATATTTTCATTTGGAAATTATGTTGAACAGTTCAGATCGACCATTAAAATAAAAAAACAAAAATATTAATCCGTAGTACCGACCAATCCGTGCAATGCATAGTACCATGGACTCACTCAACATAAATATTGCTGTTTGCGTTACTTACTGTTTGGAAATACGGGCGGGGGATTGACCTATAATAGGTACATGTCACATAAAAGACAAATTAACTAGCTTCACAAATTTATAGAAGACTTTTGACCAATTGCACTTGGTGGTTTGGCAATTTGTATCAGCATGCAAAGGTAAAATTTTAAAGTAAAATAAAATATACATTTTTTTGGAGAATGTTTGGATATCTAATAAATGTATTGCAGGATAAAATTGAAAACCCAGTAGATATAAAATTAAGCCATTTCTTGTTTAGTCAGGGGCGGATCCAGAATTTTCGTCAGGGGGGCAAAAAAAATATCGAATCGGGTTTAAATATCTAATCGGGTTTAAATCCATTAACCAATTGCGTACTCGACAAAAAATAAGCTTTAACTTATACTTTCCAATGTTTTGACTTGTAATTTCTGATGCTCTGACTTATAATTCTAATTACCAATAAAAATTCTACAGATTTATTTCAATTTTAACTCTAAATTTAACTCGAATTATAAATTAAACGTCCAGAGGGGAGCAAAAAAAATTTCAGAAAGAGACAGAGTCGATCAAAACCGATAAATCTCTACTAAAACTCAAAATTCAGGAGGGGCAGCTGCCCCCCTCCCCGGAATACACTGGGTCCGCCCATGTGTTTAGTTTTCAAATATTGAATGTTCTACACCAAAAAAGAGATAAAAAAAAAGGAGAAAACCGTTGGACTTAGGAGGATGAGGAGAAATAAAAAGTTTGGTGCCTGACACAAAAAGAGCTATTTTATAGTGGTTTGATGTGTCATTTCAGGAAAGACAGTTGTTATGACAGAAAGGTAGATAGATGATATGGCTATATGAGGGAATCTATTATCTATTTAATTTATTTATATTCCGAGGAGAGGAGAGAGATGGATTCATGGATTCTAGATCCCTACTCTCTGAGTTAGTCTTATCATTTCCAATTAACAATTCTCATTGCAATAAAATATTTCGTATAAGCACTTGGCAGTTTTGGGCTTCACAGTATATTTTTTGTTTTTGTTTTAGAAAGTGAGATGCAGATGAAAGTCTTCAAATCATTATTTATGCTAGATTTTAGATTTTTTACTTTGCAATTTTTGAAGATCCACAGGTTGTTGTTTTTTTACGAGGCCCGTTCGGCAAGAGTGAAATAGAGAAACAAAGTGGAAAAGAGGTTCTATTCTCGCTGAACAAGAAAATAACTGAGCGAAATTGAGGAATTGAAAAAAGTGGAATTGGATATGAACTTTTACAGTCAAACTCCTACTTTTTATATTTTGGTCCCTCCTCTATTTCTCAATGAGCTAATTTTCTATTACATGAAAAAGATGTAATAGAAGAATTAGTTTTTTTTTTTCAAGAGATGGATTTGGCTCATTTACCAATACTCGTCCACTCTTTCACTATTTTACTATTCCATCATTAACCGAACACAACCGAAATAGTGAGAAATTGAAACTTATTCTAAATTCCACTTTTCCTTTATTCCAATGGTTTGCGTCTCTCGTGAGAGGTGCGCAGATATGATACATATCTTTTTTTATATAGATGGATGAGGAGAGAGAAAACATACTTCTACTCATATTTTAGTGTGAATTTATATTTAAAAAAAAACCGGCTACCTTTATTTTTTTTTAAATGCTAAGAATAATTTTTGCAGAACAATATCTATAGGCTATAGCCAATAAAATTGTAACTGGTCTTTAATATTAAAGTAATACTCTCAAATGAGAGCATTTGTATCACACAAATAACAAATATATATATCTTTCTTTTTTATATTAATATTCTAGGGCGCCTTGAAATTCTACTTTTTTCATCGACGGTGATCGACCACATGAGCAATTCATGAGAATTCATAAATATGACCAAATGAGAGGATTGCGCAAGAAATTAAGTCTAATTGATTTTTCTTTCATGAAAATGGTTATTTTTATGGAAAATGAAAATTGGTTCAAATATTATTAGAAAAAATATATGTCGACTGGCGACTGGTGTGAGAAAGGAGAGGTAGTATAATTAATTAGGAAGAAAGTTTTAAGATTGTTGGTTACTCAAAGATCGAGAGTTCGATTCTCCCTCATGATTTTGCAGTTTATGCGAAGGTTTTCAGAAAAAGACTGGCGACTGGTGCTTGTAAAGTATATTCAAAATGGCATTTCGAATAATTGCGTTGAGAAACATTTCTGATATATTCTCATGCATGTACATATTGTTATACAAATTAATGGAAAGCGTGAACATTTTCGTCACTACAATTCATCTTTAATTTTAATGTATAAGATTTATTAATTATTTTATATTCCTATGATTAATATTACTCTTGTTAAGTAGACATTTTCCATTGTAATTTTGATGCGCATGCTCTTAATAATTTGACAGCTGAATCTGATTTGCACACGCTAACAATACTAGTTCCATCCTTTTCTTATTGATTCTTATTTTCGAATTGGTTAAGTTTAAAATTTAACATATTTATGTTAAAATACACATGCTCGAAACAATTTGTGTGCAAACTTTTCTTTCTATGTTACTATGTGTCCTTGAAATTCTATAAATTGTATTTGTGGAAATCTCCACCTGTAAATCTTCATCACATATAATCTCACAGCTGCATATATATAGTATACTCTAAAGTATCTTATTAAACCCTAAATACATGTTTATAAATCCAGAGATGCCCAACTGGTAAAATGGGGGTTACAGTTACCGACAATACAAAGCCACTCCATCATAGTACTGGATGTTACATTTTATTTTTTAAAGGAAGAGCATAGGCCTGTGATTTCTTTTAAATTACTAATCTGATGTGTTAATTGCTAATATAATTGCTGGGATGTACCACAGTTTTTAAATTAGCAAGTTTGCTTTAAAAACAACTCTTTAAGAGCATTTACAACTGTGATTTTTTTAAATTGCTAAACTGATGTGTTAATTACTAATATAATTGCTGGGATGTACCACAGTTTTTAAATTAACAAGTTTGATTTTAAAAGCAACTCCATTCCAGCAATTAATTTGGCTACGTCATGAGTTTAGCAATTAAAGAGATTCTTAATTTCTAAATCACTCCATCCCAAAAATTTAATTATAGTTGCTTATTTAGAGTTGCTTATTTAGAGTTGCTTTTAAAACAAACTTGCTAATTTAAAAACTATAGTACATCCTAACAATTATATTAGCAATTAACACATAAGATTAGCAATTTAAAAAAAATCGCTGTTGTAGATGCTCTAAAGAGTTGCTTTTAAAGCAAACTTGCTAATTTAAAAACTGTAGTACATCCCAACAATTATATTAGCAATTAACACATCAAATTAGTAATTTAAAAGAAATCACCGTTGTAGATGCTCTAATTAAATAAGCAACTCTAATTAAATTTATGGGATGGAGTGATTAGAAATATGAATCTCTTTAATTGCTAAATTCAGTGACGTGATCCAAATTAATTGCTAAACGTTTGCTGGAATGGAGACGGCAAATTTCAAACTATCAGTCCTTAAGCGAGAAGCAATATTTAAGTATAATTCTTCAAACATCATTATAAGAAATTTGGAATCACCAAAATTAGATTTCTAATTATTTTCTCTGAACTCTACATTTTCCAAAAAAAAAATATTAAAAATAGTTGTTGTTCTGAGTGTCACCCCTGGTAAATGATACAATGAAAGTTAACCGACTGGCGACTTCTGGTGCCCTGCTTCATCAACAGAACTGACAATTCATCACTGCACTTTGAAATTTTACCAACCTACTTTTCATTCATTTTTGCATTTTTTTTCTGAGAATTTGTTTAAAAATAATTATAACAGAATTTTATATATCATAATTCACAAAATGAAATAAAGTTCCAGACAAGTCTGAATGTTCTGATTTGGTTAACTACAAAGAATGATATTAATATTGTTATTTGGAGAGATGGACTGCTATATAAGTATATATAGTTGCTATTATATATTTGTTAAGAATGTGCATGTTTTTGATATTAATGGCCAGGTAGCACTAACAACAGTAATAATCTGCCATAATGTTTCCAACACCTGCAAATTAATATGAGTATTGAGTAATAAAATAAATGGTCCCAAATGTATCAGCAGTAGTGTTTCTTGCCACCACATGCGCAACAAATCCAATTTGGATGGAGCAGAGCTCATGCATCAACTCCTTTTAAGTGCTTCACCTCCTCTCTAATTCTACATGCATTACTTCACTGCCACATTTTCACATAAATTTAGGCTGTCTATTCTAATTCACATAAATTTATGAACGACTAATGTACTTTTTCTGGGTTTAGGTTTTTGCTTTAGGTACCTTTGCAAAGTTTATCCTGATTTCAATAGAATTTGGTGGAATTAATTTCCACTATTATAAAAAAATAATGACAAATTTACGAATAAAATATGGCAGAATAAACGGGTATAATTTTATCTTAAAGAATAGTAAAATTTGTTCTGTGAGGTTGAAAGATTCTAAGTTCTAACAGTAACCCAGTCTGCCCGTGTTGCGGGTTGTTTAGTGGAGGTTTGGTGCGGCCAGTCGAAGCTCTGTTTTGATGTGGCGGGTTGTTACAATGAGTATATCACGACAGCTTCAAGTGATGCGAGTATAGATAAGAGTGTTCGAACGTTTTATCTTCTCAAATTTGGGGTTTTTATTTTGTATTTTAATGGGTTTTTTTTTTTATCTTCTCTAATTGTATTAGGCAAAAATCTATTGCTTAAAAAAAAAAGAAATATGAATTCCACTGCAAAGGAAAGGTAAAAAAAGGTGGTTCTGTATATTTGGGTACAAAAGATAAAAAAAAAATGTACCAGAACAGGTACATGGCAAAATAATAGGCTTTATGTTTAAAAAAAAAACTAAGTAAAAGAAAATGGGTACATTGACAATATTGTACATATGCTTCGGCCGTACCACACTGGCAAACAACAGTCTAAGTACCATCGCTAAATATGGAATTGTAAAAAAAAAAAAGCAACAAGAAAGATATTGAAAAATAAAACCACAACTATATGTCTAGAGACCAGAGCCAAAGAAGGTTGGAACGGTCGGTCATCATGCTCGTTGAACCAAAGTAGGTTCGATAGACATCGGACCTACTCTCAAGTGCGCACAAATCTTAAATTATATCGGATATAAAATTCGTGCGGTGACCACTTGAGAGTAGGTTGGAGCGGTGACCACTACGTGCAAAACGATTTAAAATTCGTGCGAGTCTGTTTCAATTTTCGTGCACACAAATCTAAAATTATATCAGATGGTCATCATGCTCGTTGAACCTAAAAGTAGGTTCGATAGACATCGGACCTACTCCGTTCTTAGCGGTGACACAGCGAGTGAGTTACAATATGTGCCACATCAGGAGTGGCATATCTAACAAACTCCCGTGGGTGTACTCTCTCCTGTCACTTCAAGTCTTCAACCCCCTTTTGCATGAAAAATTCTTTTTAAATCACCAATTGCTTACTTTGCATATATCTTCTAATTAACAGTTGTATTTAAACTTAATTTCTTCTATGACTTCCTTTTTTTTTTTTTTTTTTTGTCTTAGATTATGTATAGACATCAATTTATATTCTGCTTTGCTGCACAATTCTCACTTTCTCAGCAACTTTACAAAAAATCTTGATAAAATTTGTTGAGTAGAACTAGGGTGTGATGTGCTCACCAAGTCCTTTGGTGAGCACACCTCCAAAAACCGCATTTTCAAAGTTCACATAGTCGATTCGAACCTTCCAACGTGTTCTTCATATTAAAATGTGCTTGGAGACCAAATTTTACATTTTTTGAAAATTTTTTACTATTTTTTCAGAATTTTTGAAAATCATCACTTTTCATTAAATAAAAAAAAATTCAAAAAACACTGATTTTCAAAAATTCTGAAAAAATAGTAAAAAATTTCCAAAAAATGTAAAATTTGGTCTCCAAGCACATTTTAATATGAAGAACACGTTGGAAGGTTCGAATCGACTATTTTAACTTTAAAAATGCGGTTTTTGGAGGTGTGCTCACCAAAGGGCTTGGTGAGCACATCACACCCTAGTTCTACTCAAATTTGTTTATCAAATTTTGCGATGCACTATGTAATGCGATAGAAGACCCGAACTCATGTTGAGGGGAACAGGGTGCGTTCAACGTCCATTGGACTCAAATTTGAGTTTGTTGGGTTTCGTTTCTATCCAATCTTCTTTAAGATCCATGCGCATCCGTTTCAATATTCATACAGATTTAGCATGTACAGATCCTAAAGTGAATCAAACGGAAGCGGAACCCATCAAACTCAAATTTGAGTTTGCTGGACGTTAGACACACTCCTTTTCCCATGTTAAGACTTATTGTGTCAGCTTACTACTAAGCTTTGAATTTTTGGGCTTACAATTATAATGTAGTGAACAATAATTGAATAATATAGCACTTAAAGAGAACAGTGTTAATTGCAAAAGGTATTCTTGGCAATAATGTAGATATCAACACGTGAAGGGTATCAGTGTAAATGTGCTCAGACATTCAGCTGCTCATCATGCTATGCTTCACTAATTAGGATCACAGTAATTATAAAGGAAATTGCCTTTAGATTATTACTAAGGTGATAAGGTCACATCTCAAAACATCTGATCCGTTGCTTTTGTGGGCCTGGGGTGTTCCGGTCCAATCCAACACTGGTTCTCTTGACAACGACCAACTCATCTAGAAAGAAAAAAGATAGGCGCATCCGGGCATGCATATTTAATGAGATACTGAGAGATGTAAAAGAGAAGAGAAACAAAAATATTAGTGGTCCAAAATGCAAACAGGAGCAGGTGTCAAGCCCAAGGCCCTGAAGGTGGTCCCAAAATATGCAACTTGATGCCCATTCTTTGTCTGAAAAAGGATTGGTCAAACTAATCTAATTGGGCAAATCTTTGTTGCCACTAAGAAAAAGAGATATTTTTCTCTTTAGTATCTTGATATATTCTGTATTGGGATTGCCATGTTGTATGCATAGATTAATACTCCAAGTTAATGTTGGTTAAAGCATCTGAGTTTTCTATGACTTGTATTTAATATCAAAGCTGACATCTATGGTCCGGACAGACCTGGTATAGATATATTAGGTTTTTTTTATTTCTATAATTCACTCTATACATTACCAACCAATTAAGGTTTTGAAATAGAACATTTTGGATTATTCATGTGTACTCAAAGCTCTGTATTATTGATATGATAATTAATCTACTCTGCTGATGGTGATAGATTGCATGGACTACTTAATCATTATTGTCACTTTACTGTTTGAACTTGCAGAGAGTGGATATATATATTAATTGCATGCATGGGCTTTTCAACTATAATAGTACTTAGTAAATTTTAACACAGATACAATTAATTACACAATCACACAATACTTTTGGATGGCTTATCCTGTGTCTGCAATCTTTTTATCAGAGAAAGTTAGATATGATTGTGCCTTGGACCTCCGACCAACCTCAACTAACCTTTCTTGCATATACCCCACCTTAATCTCTACAACATAATCGTGGGCTCCAGCTAAACTGGAACACACACATTTAATCAAGCACACGTACTTCCGGCAACCGTTTTTCGCATACCGATTTGTTTTTACATAGTTTCAAGGCCGTATTCCGTACGTCTGGGAAACGGCAAATAGTAATCATTGGCCGATATTCAAACTTTTTTCTATTTATTTCTAGTGTGCATTTGTGTTCTGTCATGTGGAAACAGTTCTCTGAGATTGCTTGGTTTGATCGAATTGCAACAATAAAAAATCAATGTTTAGATTCTGATGTCAGTTTCGCGGTAGATTGGAACATTGCACATGCTATAATGGCTGTTTTAGGCAACATTTCCATGAGAGTGTTTGTTGATTACAGTTGACTACACAACATGAATCTGATTGTAGTTTGATGGAAAGAACAATTGGTGCTGCTAGCTAGCGTCCAATGTTCTTAATCAAGTTAATGTTCATGAGATCCTTGACATTTATATACATAACAAAGTCTTCGTAGTTCTATTTTTATGTATATTTTTTTGCAGAAAATAAGTATGGTAAGGAAAAGTTAGCCCTTCCTACTTTTCAAAGTTTTAAATTTTTTAGGTTCAAGAAATTATACATATAGATCGAGAAAAGATATTTAATTGTATAGGCGTCCAAATTAAGAAGAGATCTTTTTTAGTACTTTGTGAGAGTTCAAACTTTCTGATTCTCCAATAGAATCTACAATTATTATATACCAAGAATCTCTTTTAGTCAAATACTGGAGGGGTCTGAGGAAAATGTTTATTAAGACTTAAATTGCAATATGTAATCAAGTGATACTAATCTTATTTGTAAAACTTAAAAGTTTATTAAGACAAATTAGCCCTTATTCAAATCTTAGTCATTATTCTTGCTTAATTATTTTACAAAATTGAAAAGAAGTAAAACTTCTATTCTTTCTATAATTGCGCAGCTGACCCTAATTAAGATAACCGCAAAATTTTGTTTCGACTGATGAACGTAGATAATGTTGTTATTGGACACTAATATAGAGAATTTTACAGTGCGTACTCATTAACGATCACTAAAAAATAAATCAGTGACTCTTGACTGTTTTTAAAAATTTGAAATTACCAAACGAGGAACCCATAGAATTTGGTTGATGTATGTATGTGTGCATGCACAAAATATAAAACTTATGATGCAGCTATTAAGAGATCAATCTAAAGGACAACAAATTGTACTTAATGTATGTATCAAGGACAATCAGTTTTTTCATACACCAATTCAAAAATTAATTCCAGAATTATATAAAAGAACAGCCCCTAATGTATTAAACCCAGCTAGCGTAATGATCACATAAAAATTGACATACATGATGAGATAAATTTAATTACCTGAATGAGCATTCGACAAGGGTGCAATTATGAAAGATTGGAATGGGCCATATTACTGCAACTGTGACAGTAACTATTGTGCTGAGTTCTGCAATTTGAACCTGCGGAGTTTGAAACTTGGAAACCGCCAGGACTTGTTGGTGCTCACATCCAATTAAGTTCATTTTATTTTTATTCCTTTTCACAACATCCTCAGCCTTTACACAGAAAACACAACCAATTGCTGACTAGCTAGAGAACTCAGAGCTGTTTTTAGGTAATATATTTTTCATTTTCTTTTCTCATGATGAAATTAAGGTACCATAAACAGAGGTGGACCTACATTGAGTGAATGGACCGGAGTCAATTGAGTCCAAATTTTTTTCGAAATTTTTGTGCTCATATATGATTTTCTTTATAGTTTAGAGTAAAATTCTATGGGTATTGTTACGGTTAAGTCACATAAATAATCATTGGAGAGGGGAGTACTATGGTGCTCATCTTATGCTCACGGAGGGAGATACTGAAATTGCATTGTTGTGGGGTAGCTTGGACCTGGTCTCTAATTTGTTATCTAGAGAGATTGCAATGACCAGTTGCTTGGATTCTTGTGGCTATGGTATCTCTCACAATGACTATACTTTTTCAAGTTCAATTGAAATCTTGCTTCTTTCTCATGTGGCTTTGGCGCATCTTTCTCAATTAATCAGTCTGCCTTTTCAATTTCACGTGGCTATATATACAGAGGAGGGCTCAAATAGTCAAATGTCCCATTGCTTCATGTACCAATTGTACCCCAACATCTCTATCTTCAATTTTAAAGTTCAAACAAAAGATCTGAACCGCTCAATATGATATCCAAAAAATTGAATTTCCAATTTAACTGTTGTACCTATCTAAAAAAATAGTAAAAAATTCTAAAAAATATAAAATTTGGTTTCCAAGCATATTTTATTATGAAGATCATGTTGAGCAGTTCAGATAGACTGTTCGAACTTTGAAAATGAAGATAAAGGATGTGGAGCATATTGGAGCACAAAAATAATGGTGCATTTGAACCCTCCTCTATATATATTTTTATATATATATATATATGGTGTTTCTTTCTCATAATTAGTAGTTCCATTTTATAGGGGATAAGGCATTTCTATTTGGGTCCCTTTAATTGAATATTTCTGAAAGACTGAAACGTCGTTATTACAAACTATAATTAATGCACACAAATTGTAACCCTCTAGAATCTCCGACATATTTTTACCTAGTAAGATACTGGTATTTGGAATTTTTACATTGAAATTCATATCACATGCACTATACTTGATTATAATTGTTGAATTGAAGATTGTTTGCTTATACTGGAACAAGGCTTTAATTAGGTTGAAACTTAAAAAATTGGAAATTCAATTTTTTAGTTAAACCAGAACCACACAACAGTTAAATTAAAAAAGTTGCACATCAAGAAACTATCAAATGTAATGGACGGTCCGCCCCTGACTGGTCCAGAGAAAAAAAATATTGTATTCTTGTGAGTATTTTGTGCCTACTTGTAACCGAAATTCTGAATCCGCCCCTGAATGAACCTGATGTTGTACAAATGAAGAAAAAAATAAAAAAAATATAAGCAATAATTAACACAAATAGGTTAAATTACCATACGAACATATCCTAGATCCAGTCCAATTATGCATTAACAGAGGGGGGTGAAAAGGGTGAAAGCAACAGGACGAAGAGGGGGGGGGGGCAGTGGGTCCCAGAGCTGCGCACCAACTTTTGTGTGTTTGTGATTGTGCAGGAGAAAGGGAGGCAGCCATCAGCTCTTCTGTTCAGATCCCTATCATTTGTACATCGCTTTGACCATTGGTCTCCCTCCTTCCCCTTTAATTGCCTCCCTTTTGGGCTCACCACTCCTTGTCAAAATTCCACCAATCACTCAAACTTCATTTGCTCACCTCACACCACTTTTTTATTGGCTTCACCTCTTCTACAACTTTTCGAATTCATATCACCGACGGTACCGTAATAGGGAATCTTTTACAATTACTTGATCTGGACCGCTCTTTTTAACTTGGAACGGATCTCAAAGCCCAATAATACTGCCCCCTCAGTCAGCCCGAATCCCAAACCGGCTGAGAGTTAATCTCAACCGTAAATAGCTAATTGTAAAAGGGAATCTTTTACGGTACCGTCGAGGATGTGGACTCCAACTTTTCTGGATATATTATTAACTGGATCATCATACTTGTTTGGCACAAATATGTACATCAGAATGTACGGTTCACTAGGGATGGAGGTTTCAAGCTATGGAATCAAAAACAGGTTGAAGGGTCAATCGTATAAAATTTTCATACTGTGTTAGGTCAAATTTATAGTATCCATAGCATTCTACGTACTCTAAACTATATAAAAAATCATGTATAATCACAATTTTTTTGGAAGTGAATGGATCCGCCTCTGCAGTCCAGATCTGACATCACCACTACCACAGTAAATATAGATCTGAGCTAAGTCGATCTGACCAAATAACTTACCGGATAATATTAGCCTTAGATAATTATCGTAATTTTAAGGGTTAATCTGAGATGTCTTGATATACTCAGGATGGTTTACTGAGCTTACAATAATTTAAGAACTGAAGTTACCGTTGGTGACATTTTTTGTGTAATGATCAAGTATACAATGGCATTTACTTTGTTCATAAAGCGGATGAGGATGAGAATTAAGGAAATATAAATCAGGTTACAGATTGGGGTTCTCTTGGCATGCCTCTTATCTTAAGGATCCATATCCTCTCCGGTACCGTAAAAGATTCCCTTCACTTTACGGTTTGAGATTAATTCCCAGCCGGTTTGGGATTCGGACTGACAGAGGGGGCAGTATTATTGGGCTTTGAGATTAGTGCCAAGTTAAAAAGAACGGTCCAGATCAAGTAATTGTAAAAGATTCTCTATTATGGTACCGGGGGTGATGTAAATTCCTTATCTTAACAGTAATTAGAATATGATTATAATTCTAACAAAATAGTAATGGTTACAGCAAATGCATCATGCATGCACAAATATTAGTAATGGTATCCCCGGGCAACAGCATTAAGTAAAATAAAGAAATTATAATGGTTTTTGTATGAACTGAGTTGCGTTGAACATATATAAAAGCCCAATAATGAAATTTTAAGTAGGTGTTTTGCCTGCTAATAAAAAAAAAATCGAACTGCACAACAATCAAACAACTATAGAGAAAAAATAGAAATTTGTTAATCTGAATAAAAACAGAATTACCTGGACCAATAATGGTGTAATTTTAAGTGGGTTAACACAATGGATCATATTGCGAATCAGAATAAAAATTCGCAATTTTAAATGGGCCACAAACACTTTTTTCTATTTTCATGGCCCTGGGCCTCTGGTCCAGTATAACTTTGCCATGCTAGAAATATTGACTCGTCACTAAACTTATCACTTGGAAGATTTGAATGTTGAAATTCCTGATAATCATGAAAAGAATTGTTTACAGTTATGATTTAATGTTCGATCTCAATTTTCAAACTATACCTTTTAATATTGTCCAAATTCGTTGACAAGTGACTTCTCGTTTATGATTTATAAAATAGGATCGAATCAGTCAACTGTCAACTGTGCCTAAAAAATAGCGTCTCCATCAATTATCAATATTTTGTACAAAAAACAAATAGAAGAAAGAAACATGATATATATTGAATACACCGTTGCTATCATCTCTTGGGTTCAGATTATTTGAGATAGTATTCATTTTTAAATGAATCTGGAAAATCACATAAAGGGATGTTGAACCTTCTTTGACAAATTAAAATATTAGTTACTTCTAGTGTCCCGGCTTTATAGTAGTATTCAGTTTATATATTAAACTAACTATACAAGATATATGTAAATAACTAATTATTGATGAACTGTAAAAATTAATACCGGAGCTTATAAGTGATTTATGAGATAATCGCCTCTGATTATGTGAGTTTATTTACATGAATGAGACAATATTTAGATTATATGAATTACGATTCAAGAAAAACAAAATTAGAACCGAACAGATTACAGTCTGTGACTCTGTACCAGTAACAATTAAGGGATCCCATAAAGCATTGTCTTAAATAAAAACACCACGCTTTTATCCGTATTGCATGTCTCATTTCGATATGCAGCAAGACATCAAAGAAAAAAAAAAACACAGAGACATGCTGATGCGCTCAAAGATAATCGTAGCTATACTAATTAAGCACCTTTTACTGTTTGTTTACTGGTAGAATCTAATTCTGGCGCAGTCAAATGCCTCATGGTTCGCACAGCTAGTTTGCAAAAGTTGGAAGCACTGTTCTTATGAAGTCGTCTGCAAGGACTTTATACGCCGCCTGAGTCGGATGAAAAGTATCAAAGAACAAATACTGAGAAGGATTGAAGCACCTCCATTCTAGAGAGTTGCATAGTGGACCCCATTCTGTCGTCCCTGTACCACAACATCCCTTTTTCGTCTCAACAAATCCTGATACACAAATTATAAACCAACTAGGTTATGTACAGCTGTTATTGATCATAGTATATACTAATGCTCTACTCATATTATTCATTTCTAGCACTTCACCGAATTATTTTCAAAATTAATGAATATATAATACTTAAATTCTCATATTGTTTTTAAACTTTTACCAACTTTTATTGTTTGCTTTCTAAAATATCAGTACTTCTTTGTATATTATTTACATTATTACATTAAAAAACCTTTTCCGAATTATACTCATTTTTAATTCTACTAATTAAATTTCAACCTTATCGAATCAGTCTAAAATGATGAACTTGCAGTATAAACAAACTAAATCAAAGGCTGCACGATGGTGCTTTTCATTTACCGTATTTCTGGGGATTGTTGGACATGTCAAGAAGATTAGTAAAGATATCAGCGTAAACAATTTTAGTTTTTTCAACGGAGTTGAACTGCTGAAGAAGCTCCTGGATCATTTGCTGGAGTTTTACATTATAGCTCAGCGCCGCATCATTTTGATATTGAATGCATTTGTTGGGGCGTTGAGCTGAGAAGCCTGGAATCATGCTGCTCTTGAATGCCTCAATGGTCAATTGTAACGGCACACACCCGATGGGTGGTAGACCTGCCACTGCAAAATTCCTTGCTCCCATTGCATATAATTTCTGTGGATCAATTAGTATGACAATTTATACAATCTATTTGACATGACTATTTCATTATGCTTACAATTGAATTTTATACAACTGAACATTACCTTAAGCAAGGCCTTAAGTCGGACGAGGAGGAATTCATGGTATTGTGGAAGTGAGTACATTATGCTCCTCTCAGGAAACATATAGTAGTTGATCATAATGTCATTTGATCCTACACTGATAACAAACAGAGATTTATTAAGAAACTCTTGTGTTTTTGCCTCTCCTTTCAGAAACACCATATTCCCGATATATTTCTTGAACTCTTCGACTTGATTACCGATTGTTTGTACGCCGAACCTGGCAGCCGTCACATCATCCAAACCAGATCCTGCGGATGCGAAGCACACACCAAAATCATTGATGGTTACTGTGTGCCCGGAGTAGGCAGGAAGTGAATCAGCTGAGAGATTTAGTGCTGCTAAGACATAGTCAGGTACAAGTCTTCCATCTGAGAAACGACCCGTTGCTTTCTTCGCAGGGAAATCTTCGCCATATGGTGGGAAATTTGCCTTTATGAATGTTACCAGATTATTGTTATTACCAGTATCAAGCGTTGAGTCACCAAAAGCAAACATGGCTGGGATATCATACGTCGTGTTTGCTCTACTGGATATGAAGAAAGTGATAAGTAGAGTCATGCAAATAACTGTCTGAGCTGTGACGGATTTAACTGTCATTTTTGCTTTTTTGATGCGTACAAGAAAATTGTGATCTTCAGGCTATTATAACAAAGATGGACGTTGGTACTAAACCTTTATATATTGGCATAGTTGGATGGTTCTAATTGTTAGTAATTAATATATATATGTATATATAGTGAATTTACATATATGGTTGAAATTCACTATGTTTTGTTAGATAATAATTTAACTATTTAATGTTATGTATAGTTAATCCCCAATAGTAATTACTTTACTTATGGCTATTTATTGAAATATCTTAAATAGGAGTTCTTATAACAATTAAATTTAGATTAATCTTATTATAAAAATACCAACTATCGATCACGAGGTAATCCTGTTTTATACATCTAATATTATAAAAATTTCAAACCAACCATTTGAAGCTAGTAGTCTGAAGAATACTGGGTCTGAAGCTAATTTTTAGTTAACAAATGTTCCAATATGAAACAAATTGTTAGTACATAGGCCTTTTAACACACTGGGCCTCGTTACATTTTGTAAGGCCCAGCCCATCCTGAGGGCCCAAGCTAAAAAATGATTTCTTTCTTAAAATTTACCCCAAAAAAAAAATTCTTACAGCGAAGTCTTTGATTTTTATATGCCTTAATTAAAGGCCTACTTGTAATGTTGAGAGTTCCTATTTAATTTTTTTTTTCAAACCGACTTAAATTGAGGCTAATTTGCATTATCCATGGTCATCGGAAATTGGGTCATGTTTAAACCGCAATCGTAATGTTATCAGTATACATAATTTGATAAAAATTAAATTAACAGAAACATAAGATTATGAAGGCCTAATTAGGGACATTAAAAAACCCCAAAGTAAGAACACAAGTGATAAAACAGGCTAGACATTAAAAAACCTCCTACATACTCAAAAGCTATGTTGCATGGATACGGGTACGGGTATCGTATCGGATACGATACGGATACGGCGATACGATAATTTTCAAAAATCAAGGATATGATACGCCTAAACAGGCGACGTATCGGTATCGAACACGTCTCTTGATAGTCAATACCATAAGTTTGAGTGAACCATTTGGCTACTAATCTAGCCTTATACCTTTCAACTGTACCATCGCTATTGTATTTAATCTTGTACACCCATTTACAACCTACAGGTTTTTTTCCTTTTGGTAAATGGACAATATCTCATGTGTCATTTTTTTCCAAGGCTTGAAGTTCTTCTTTCGTAGCCTTGTGCCAAGTTGGATCTAGATTAGCTTCCTCAAAATTGATTGGTTCGATTTGGTTATTTATCTTACCCGAATAGGCCCGGTATTCGGGAGATACTTTTTCATAAGAAATAAAATCTTGAATTTGATACATCACCTGATATGATACATAATCCCTTAATTTGATAGATGGCTGAGTCTGTCGTATATACCTCTCAAGGTAATTTCTTCTTGAGTTGGCTGAGTTGGCTCCTCATTCGATTCTTGGACTGGCTCTTCATTTGACTCGCTTTCCTTGTCATCTCCCCTTGAAGAAATTACACTTGTTTCACTAGTTTGATTTTATTCCACATGTTCAACCTGCTCTTGATTTGTTTCTTCAGGAAACATAAAATTAATTGGAGATATTAATATTGGTTGACTTTGTGCATTTCCTTGTTTATTTGTTTAGTAATATGGTTCATTTTCAAAGAACGACACATCTCGTGAGATATAAAGTTTATGATTTTTTGGGTCATAACACTTATATCCTTTCTTTTCTGAGGAATATTCCAAAAAAATGGCTTTGACAGAATTTTTATCTAACTTGTCTTGTCTTTTTATGTGTACGAAACATATACACCCAAATACTCTTATATGATCAAGATCAATTTTTCTATCTTTAAGAATTTCTAAGGGACTCGTATTCTTAAGTCTAGCACTTTGTAACCTGTTTATGAGGTAAGTTGATATTGACACTACGTCTCACTAGGGCTGGCAGAAAAGCTCGTAGCTCGTGGATCGCTCGTGACTCGCATCTGGCTCGATCGATAACAGCTCGTTCGATAGTGGACCGAGCTGTTAACGAGCTGGCTCGCTAATAGCTCGGGCCACAATTAACAAGCTGAGCTAAGGCCCAGCTCAGACCGAGCCAGCTCGGCCCATAACGAGCTATACACTGTACATCTTAAATTACAAATTTATATGGCCCAGTAATATCTGTTCAGTTTTAACCTTTTAGGGTTTAGACATTTTAGCGCTTTTTCTCCCGAGTCTCTACCAGCGGCCGCACTATACACATAACACATTCAAAAATTTGCCTAAATCCCAAATCCCAAGTCTCCACTCTCCACTCTCCAGTCTCCACTCTCCTGAAGACCTCGGCTCCTCCTCTCTCCTCTAGAGACTGGGGCGTTGAGCTGAGAAGCCTGGAATCATGCTGCTCTTGAATGCCTCAATGGTCAATTGTAACGGCACACACCCGATGGGTGGTAGACCTGCCACTGCAAAATTCCTTGCTCCCATTGCATATAATTTCTGAGGATCAATTAGTATGACAATTTATACAATCTATTTGACATGACTATTTCGTTATGCTTACAATTGAATTTTATACAACTGAACATTACCTTAAGCAAGGCCTTAAGTCGGACGAGGAGGAATTCATGGTATTGTGGAAGTGAGTACATTATGCTCCTCTCAGGAAACATATAGTAGTTGATCATAATGTCATTTGATCCTACACTGATAACAAACAGAGATTTATTAAGAAACTCTTGTGTTTTTGCCTCTCCTTTCAGAAACATCATATTCCCGATATATTTCTTGAACTCTTCGACTTGATTACCGATTGTTTGTACGCCGAACCTGGCAGCCGTCGCATCATCCAACCCAGATCCTGCGGATGCGAAGCACACACCAAAATCATTGATGGTTACTGTGTGCCCGGAGTAGGCAGGAAGTGAATCAGCTGAGAGATTTAACGCTGCTAAGACATAGTCAGGTACAAGTCTTCCATCTGAGAAACGACCCGTTGCTTTCTTCGCAGGGAAATCTTCGCCATATGGTGGGAAATTTGCCTTTATGAATGTTACCAGATTATTGTTATTACCAGTATCAAGCGTTGAGTCACCAAAAGCGAACATGGCTGGGATATCATACGTCGGGTTTGCTCTACTGGATATGAAGAAAGTGATAAGTAGAGTCATGCAAATAACTGTCTGAGCTGTGACGGATTTAACTGTCATTTTTGCTTTTTTGATGCGTACAAGAAAATTGTGATCTTCAGGCTATTATAACAAAGATGGACGTTGGTACTAAACCTTTATATATTGGCATAGTTGGATGGTTCTAATTGTTAGTAATTAATATATATATGTATATATAGTGAATATATGGTTGAAATTCACTATGTTTTGTTAGATAATAATTTAACTATTTAATGTTATGTATAGTTAATCCCCAATAGTAATTACTTTACTTATGGCTATTTATTGAAATATCTTAATTAGGAGTTCTTATAACAATTAAATTTAGATTAATCTTATTATATGCCTGCACTATCGATCACGAGGTAATCCTGTTTTATACATCTAATATTATAAAAATTTCAAACCAACCATTTGAAGCTAGTAGTCTGAAGAATACTGGGTCTGAAGCTAATTTTTAGTTAACAAATGTTCCAATATGAAACAAATTGTTAGTACATAGGCCTTTTAACACACTGGGCCTCGTTACATTTTGTAAGGCCCAGCCCATCCTGAGGGCCCAAGCTAAAAAATGATTTCTTTCTTAAAATTTACCCCAAAAAAAAAAATTCTTACAGCGAAGTCTTTGATTTTTATATGCCTTAATTAAAGGCCTACTTGTAATGTTGAGAGTTCCTATTTAATTTTTTTTTTCAAACCGACTTAAATTGAGGCTAATTTGCATTATCCATGGTCATCGGAAATTGGGTCATGTTTAAACCGCAATCGTAATGTTATCAGTATACATAATTTGATAAAAATTAAATTAACAGAAACATAAGATTATGAAGGCCTAATTAGGGACATTAAAAAACCCCAAAGTAAGAACACAAGTGATAAAACAGGCTAGACATTAAAAAACCTCCTACATACTCAAAAGCTATGTTGCATGGATACGGGTACGGGTATTACGGCGATACGATAATTTTCAAAAATCAAGGATATGATACGCCTAAACAGGCGACGTATCGGTATCGAACACGTCTCTTGATAGTCAATACCATAAGTTTGAGTGAACCATTTGGCTACTAATCTAGCCTTATACCTTTCAACTGTACCATCGCTATTGTATTTAATCTTGTACACCCATTTACAACCTACAGGTTTTTTTCCTTTTGGTAAATGGACAATATCTCATATGTCATTTTTTTCCAAGGCTTGAAGTTCTTCTTTCGTAGCCTTGTGCCAAGTTGGATCTAGATTAGCTTCCTCAAAATTGATTGGTTCGATTTGGTTATTTATCTTACCCGAATAGGCCCGGTATTCGGGAGATACTTTTTCATAAGAAATAAAATCTTGAATTTGATACATCACCTGATATGATACATAATCCCTTAATTTGATAGATGGCTGAGTCTGTCGTATATACCTCTCAAGGTAATTTCTTCTTGAGTTGGCTGAGTTGGCTCCTCATTCGATTCTTGGACTGGCTCTTCATTTGACTCGCTTTCCTTGTCATCTCCCCTTGAAGAAATTACACTTGTTTCACTAGTTTGATTTTATTCCACATGTTCAACCTGCTCTTGATTTGTTTCTTCAGGAAACATAAAATTAATTGGAGATATTAATATTGGTTGACTTTGTGCATTTCCTTGTTCATTTGTTTAGTAATATGGTTCATTTTCAAAGAACGACACATCTCGTGAGATATAAAGTTTATGATTTTTTGGGTCATAACACTTATATCCTTTCTTTTCTGAGGAATATCCCAAAAAAATGGCTTTGACAGAATTTTTATCTAACTTGTCTTGTCTTTTTATGTGTACGAAACATATACACCCAAATACTCTTATATGATCAAGATCAATTTTTCTATCTTTAAGAATTTCTAAGGGACTCGTATTCTTAAGTCTAGCACTTTGTAACCTATTTATGAGGTAAGTTGATATTGACACTACGTCTCACTAATAGATTTTTGGAACATTAGTTTGAAAGACAAGTGATTTAGTGACTTCAAGTAAATGTCTATTTTTTCTTTCTGAAACTCCATTTTGTTCGGGTGTATTAAAGCATGTGGTCTGATGTAAAATTATCTTTTGCTTAAAGAATTCTAAAAAAATTCTATTTATATATTATGTACCATTATCGGACCTAAATATTTTGATTTTCGAAATATATTGAGTTTCGACAAAATTATAGAATTCTTGAAAGTATGAAATACTTCATTTTTTTTTCTTTTAAGAGATAAATCTAAGTTGTATGAGAAAAATCATCAATAAATGTAACAAATTATTTAAAATGATTATAGGAATTGACGGGAGCTGGACTCCAAACATCAGAATGAATTAAATCAAAATATTTTTCTGACATATTTGTGGATGAAGGAAATGGTAATCTAGTTTGTTTTGAAAATTTACACACATCACAATTTTTAGAATCAAGATTATAACAGAAAAGTTTATTTAAAATTTGATCAGATAGATGACCAAATCGTTGGTGTAGCAATTTGTCACGATTTACTGAATTTAGTGATATAAGACATCTATTGTTGTTTTCTTCAAGATAATAAATACTATTTTTCAAACATCCCTCACCAATCGTATTCCCTGATTCTCGATCCTTAATGGTAACTATATTCAGTGAGAATATGACATTGCAATTTAACTCTTGAGTTATTTTACTAACCGATAATAAGTTTGAGTTAAAATCTGGTAAATATAAAATATCAATTACGTCTTTTGTAAGAAATTTGGTTGTACCAAAACTGTGAATTTGAACTTTATTTCCATTTGCAACAATTACATATTGAGGGTCTTTAATTTGTGTGATGTTTTCTAATTTATTTTGGACCCATGTCATATGGTCAGTGGCACCCGAGTCAATAATCCATCTACTTGTTTTGTGACACAGATTTGCATATTTAAATTGTTGTCAATTTTGAAGGAATTAAATGTAGCTTTAAAGTGTACAAAACCTGAAGTTTGTTGCTGTAACAAACTGTTTAATTAAGTTAGCAGTTGAGTCAACTGCACAATTTGAGCCACAGAGGATCCGGAGGAGTTGAGAGCTCTACTTGATTGAGTTGGTTCGGATCCATCTCCTTGATTTGTCTCTGCACCTTTACTCAAACCTCCGAAATCTTGTTTTTCCTTTCTTGCGCCTCCGCAACAGCCCCAGTTCCCTCCTCTTTTTTCGTTCTCTCGAGTTGGTAGAAGATGGGGGTGGAGGATCCAACACCCATCACGGTTGTGCCCAGCTCGCTTGTAGTGATCACACCGATCGGTGTTTGGAATTCCCCTCAACTTGGCCGCATCCCTAAAGCTAGGGTTTGAGTTGTTTTCCTTGAAAACTTTGTTCTCGGCGGTTTACAACTATCGTGGGTTCATGAGGGCTCGCCTGGACTCCTCTTGTTGGATTCTTGCCACCATATTGTCGAGACTTGGCATCTTTGACTGAGGTCAAGATTGTCGTTGGCAATGTGGGCTTTTCTGAAAACTGGCTGCAGTTCTTCGTTATTTGCAGTTGTTGATTTTTTTGCGGATTTTTTAGTCAGGATTTATCTTGCTATGATACCATAATGAATTTAGAGAAGGAATAGAAGTGATGAACAATAATTTTTTATTGTGTATGTTCTGATTTTTACATGGTTTGTACATGGATATTTATAGCCTAAACCTCATGTGTATCCCTACTAACCGTTGGGCTATTTCCTAATTTACAATGGCAAGATATGTTGCTTGATTCTATCCTAATTACACCCTAATCACATAAATCAAGCTAGGTACCAATAGTGGATGCTAGCTGATTTGTTCCCTAATATACGCCTATGATGAATATTCCGGGGCTTACAGTTATATTTCTCAACAATTGTCTATTCTACGAAACATGTGCCAGTTATGTGTCATAATTTGTGTGTCGTATGTTGTGATCATGTCTGAAAAATATGACACGGCACGGCACGGCATACAAACTGAGCTGATCATGACACAAGACATATTATGGTATGTGACAAAATATGACTACAAATTATAAAAAAGAAATAAAATTATGTCATTATTTATCTCAAATAACAATTTAAATTCCGAATAATATATTTATATTTTATATATAATTAAATAACATTGTTTTTTGAATGAGGCTACGCTTGATCTCATTCCATTAGCTAGCTTCGGCCTAGCATTTGACAAATTATGTCATTTAGAAATTAATAGTGACTCCAGGTCTCCATATATATATATGGCCCAGCACTAGAAAAAAGTAAATTTTTCCAGGCAATTATGTATAATTCTTGTCACATTATGCAAAATTAACAATTAAGTAGCTAGCTACTAGAGATTTAGAAAAGTATGCTTAAATAAATTGTGTTTTACTGTAACTAATATATGCAATTAATTGTCAAAAGAAAGGAATAGACAGCGCGCGCTAGCGCTTGTTTTCAGTTAGTCCATACGCTCGACTTTAACATGATCATGACTTGTGTGGTTGTCATTAGTTTAGGTTAAGTCGTACATTAATTCTTGCAAGAATTTATCGTGACGAATTGAATTTCTTTGGATATTACAAGCAGCCAAACACTTAAAATAACATTCATGGATAGAGCTCCAGAACACAGTCAACACCTAACCGAGTTGGATATATTTTGTAACCGGAATAACCTGCACCTAAAATAAGATCATGCCATTCTTGCTTGTTACGTTCCTTCGCTCCATGACAGCACATCATAAGAATATCAAATAAAAAACCTGTCTCAGTTGCTTTTGGGTTATTATTTTCAAAGTCTTGAATAATATCCACGACGATAACCTTGCTACCATCTTTTCTTGGTTCAATTGCTTCTTTGCATCGCTTCAGTATTCGAACACAATCCTCGTCACACCAATCGTGGAGAACATTCTGTGATGTACATGATGCAAATAATTAAACAGTGATTATATATAGTTTGCTGTACAAATTAATTTTTATACACGAATTACAAGGGAAGTTTTGAGACAGAGAAGTTATATACCTTGAGAAAAATTGCATCAGCTGGAGGTATCTTTTCAAACATATCTCCTGCAACCACGTTGAATGAGTCGTCTTCCAAAGCCTTGGCAACAACATGTGGAAGGTCAAGCACTGTGCATTTCAACGACGGAAAGGCATCTGCTATTATTTTCGCTGCACTTCCGGTGCCGCCGCCTACATCCACCAGACTATGTAAACCATCAAATATATGTGGATAGCATTTAACCAAGTCTCCTATAACCTGCTTACTGTGGCTGGCCAATCCCTCGTTGAACAAGTTACCTGGTTTGGAGAGTATAAAGTTCTTGTGTAAATATATTACAGTACTGAAAATCCATGGACAAACTTGTGCTACTCGATTGTCTTCCATGTAGAATATGTTTCTTCATTTTGTTAATTGTACACAACTACATGTAATCCTTATGATCGATATTGTACTCTTCATCTGTTCAAAATTATTTGATGAATTAAACATTTCAAGTGTAGAAATATGATTCTATTATAAATTATAAAGTCTTTGTTAATTACCAAACTCACAATTTTCCCTTAGAAGGTCCCAGAACTTCTTCCCATCATTTGCCATCATGGAGACGGTGCTTCCAGCACCGCCGTCCTTGAACCATTCACTCATAGTACAAATAAGTTCTGTGAGTACTGGTTCTGTAATGAAACGCACAAAGGCACCCATGTTGGAGCGCTCTGTTAAAATGAGCTTCGAGAAGGGCGTTAGCACATAACCGGCTTCATCTTGTGCGAAGACTTCTTTCTGAACAAGAAGTGCCATGAGGCGGCCAAGCATCATGTCCTTCTCGGGTGAGATCGGAATGGAACGTGCGAGTTCATTTAATGGCATGGGACGGCCATATGCTTGTATGCGGCCAGAGATGTCAAGGTCGACAGCGCACCTGAGAGCGAAACTACTGATATAAGTTAGGCTTTCGTTTAAAACACTGGTGAGGTCCATTGTTATATGAGAAATGCAAGAGGTGCTAATAATTGGTTCAGTATATAAGATACTAAGATGAGATAGCAGTGATTAGTGGCCGGTCTATATATAGAGAGAGGTGTCTATCTATAGTACTTCGATACTCGTATGCTAAGTTATATGCATAAACTATATATATGGGTTTATTTGAGTTCCCGTGGACCGGCTCTTTTAAAATATAATCAAATCAAAATTATTTTATGTTGGATTTATTAAATGGTACGCCCGTTATGAGAAACCCGAATCCAAAACCAGACCCGTTATGAAGAGGTGTTGACCCGTTATGAAGAGATGCATTGGTTTTATATAAACTATATCATTCTCTCTGTCAAAAATGTGTGTGTAAATGACAGCCAACAAAGAGAGAAAATATAGAGTACCAAGAAACACTCTGTTAATACTTGAAGATTTTGGGTCGTGGAAAACGCAAGGCTTTCAGCTTCGGCTTGTGATTTCTTGCAGAACCAGTGATACTGCTACGCTCGCAAAATTCCGCTTCCGCATAAAAATTAACAGAGTAATTTGTAAGTTCTATCCGTTAATTAACATTTTACAAATAGACAATAGAAGAAGAAACAAACAGTTGCCATCCAAATGTTGAGCAAAGTAAAAAGAAACGCCAAAAAATTAATAGTTGAAAAGTGACTCATTAATGTAAAACAGTAAGTTGTAATAGTGCGCACGAAAGTTAATTTTGTCTTTTTTTTTAAATGGAGCTCGAACTGAAAGTTAATTTAGTCAGTATGTCACTTTATTAATTGCTAGTGTCGCTGTGGCCAGAGAAACTGTGTTCAATTTTCGTCATTTTTTTTTAATATATACATATATATTTTGTTTTGATTTGATGCGTCTGACATGTATATAATGCATACTGAACTCATACATTCACACAGAACTTGAGCCACATTAAGCTGAATGCTATCAATTAATCCCACTCAATTTTACAAATTTACCTAAAATATATAATTGTTTTTTGACATTTCTTTTATATCTTTTAAATTAATTTACATGCATTGACGATTGACCCACATATTAACATAAAATTCTCCCTCTGTCATTGTCGTTCAGATCGATAGTCCTGAAAAACAATAAAAATAATTTCTAATTAGTGTCTGAACTTATAAATCACCGAATGCATAAATTAATTCATAGTTTAATTTTAACGCATACGTTAATATTTTAATGTTTTTAATTACATCAATCCGTTAGTCCGGTATAAACAGTGAAATCGGATAGTCGTAGAGTTATATCGATCTCCTAAAATTCAGCATATATTTTGGGAAATTGAAATTGAAGAAAAATAATTCTCTTTTGATACAGGTAGCTAGGTCCCTTGAGTTTGGAATTCGGATCCTCCCAGATAACTGATGACGGGTACTGTTCGATAGACTTAGTGCACTGCTAGAATTTCCGTTTTTATCAAGGAGAGACAAAGGGCTTGTTCTAACAGCTACCCGTTGGAATAAGCTCAAAAATCATCATAATTCCAACGGCCGTTCTTGGAAATACTACCGTCGCTAGAAGCCTTATGGAAATACTCAAAAAAACTGTTATTTCCATGTGCTACCTGTTGGAAATATTTTTTTTTGTTTTTTCCATGAGATTCCTCTGGAAAAGGAACGCATGAAAATAGTTTCACACATGGCTCCTGTCTGGATTATTTCCAAGAGCATGTGAACGGGGCCCACTTGATTATTTCCATGGGTTGGCGAACCTGGGACCCACTGAGTATTTCCAAGTATGACTGAGGTGGGCCCCACTTGATTATTTTCAAGGGTTGGCGAAACCTGGGACCCACTGAGTATTTCCAAGGATGACTGAGGTGGGCCCCACTTGATTATTTCCAAGGGGTAGCGAACCTGGGCCCCACGTGGATTTGGACCGTTCGTTTAACCTGGTATGAATCTTAATGGGGATTCATACATCTAAATATTAGGTACCGGATGGAGTTTGATCAGGCTGAGAGTAAATTTGGATAGTAAAATTGTAGACCCCACTTTACGGTACTTGAGAGTACTACTCCTTGTTGGTATAAAATTTTCAGAATATTCGAATAGTTAGAAATTAATTAAAATAAATCAAATTAAATTATAGTTATCCGTGTATAATATGTAGTGTATGCTTCGCTTACTGACAGTGCTTCACACGATCCGAACAATTTGATCAGACACTAGTACAGACACGCAAGCATACACTGCATATTATACACGTTTGCTAAAAAAAACATTGTTATGAAAATTTGTTCCGAAAATATGGTCAAATTTGTACACGATTTACTGTTTACAACCGTGTATAAATGTGCTCCAACATTCATACATAGTTGTAAACAGTAAAGCCGTGTACAATTTGATCAAATTGTATACAGTTTTTTATTAAAAACTGTGTATGAATGTTGGAGGGCATTTTCGGAAGTTCTAGAGCAAATTTTCGGATGGGCATTTTCTGAGGCTCCAACAATTCTACACTGTTTTACTATATAATCCGTGTGTGATGAAAAAATATATTTTTTTCCACGTCATCGATCTGTGCCTTCTTGTTATAATGCATCTGTCTATTTTTTTATAAATCATTTCTAAAACATCTTTTTTCTTCCCTATAGGTTGTACATGTATTTCTCTGAGTAAGTAAATCTAAACAGGTGGCTAGGGTGAAAGATAAGGCAAAAGAGGCAATATCTTCACCGAGAAGGCAATTTCCGATGAAGAAACTTAAAACAGGCGTATCTCGGAGCTCGAGTGTCCAATTTCAGCAAGTGATCACTTTTCAGAAAGTTTGCAAGAAGATACATGCGTTTTTGGTAGCTATGTCGTTTTCAAAATTCAGAATTGCAAAAATACAAAGGAAAGAGTCTCAAAATTTGAGTTGCAATTTTCCGATTAAGTTTTTTATTTCTAATTTTCAATTTTTTGTCATTTACCATACTTCTTCTTATTTACCATACTTCTTCTTAGGCATTGCATGTAAATGTATGAAGTCTCAGATCTAGAATTTTTTGTTATATTTTTATTTTTTTAGTTAGAATGTTATTCATGTAACTAATAATATGTGATGTAATTGTAATTGTAATAGTTGTTTATATATTGGTAAATGTAGTGTTTGTAGTGTTTATATTTGAAATTTAGTTTAGTATTTTTGGTATTTAGATCTAGGGTTTAATCTGAATTCAGCTATAGAGTTTGATTTGAATTCAAATCTAGAGTTCATGTGATTTAAAAAAAAATTTGAATTATACACGGTTTTTTTTGTTAAAAGCCGTGTAGGATGTGTGTTTTTATACATTGTTTTACTTTAAAAAATGTGTACGATAACTTTTGGCAAAAAAAAAATCGGCAAAATCTTTTTTGGATTATACATAGTATTTAATAAAAAAGCTGGGTAGGATTAGTGTTTTTGTACACAGTTCGAAAATCATGTAAAATTTAACGATCCTATTGTACACGACTTTCGTAGAAACGATTCGGAAAATGTGTAAAAATATGTTTTTTTCGTGATTAGTAGCGTTTTGTGTACTGCCAAGTGCCAACAAATATCTTACTGTGATTAGAGAAAGAACATATTATCAAAATAACGGATACATATATATTTAAATGAAAAGGTGTTACTCAAATGATCGGATAATAAACTGCTAACAGCTGTTAACAACTTTAATTCACGGTCACCTGTAGAGTAATATTTACTGAAAATAATAACAAATTATTGATTTTATATAATAATATTTAACAATCGTTGAATTTGGTGGGCACAAAGCCACAAAGCACGTGCCGACATTTTTATTAATATCCGAAGTTAAATAGAAATTAATATTTATGTTCAGAATTCTGAGTTTTCGCCAAAAATGCTCAAGCTGGCCACAAAATGGCCGGCTTATCCCCCCTAAGCCGGCCATTTTGTGGCCGGTTTACTCGTTTTTTTTTTTTAGAGACATGCACTATGAAGCAAGACAATGAAATCTAACACTGAAAATTTAAATTTTTTTGTTTAAATTATTTGATAGATTACTTCTTTTGATATATAATTAGCATATTTATACTAAAATACGCTACATTACTTGAAATTATGTCGAATTACACTATATTAAGTTAAATTACACTAAATTACATTACATTACGCTAAATAAGGTAAATTACGCTAAATTACATATGAATAGGGACGATATTTTCACTGAAAATGCGAAAAATGACGGCGAAACTTCAAACGGTCATAAAAGAGCTCGAGTTCCGATTTCAACAAATGACCACTTTTCAAAAAGCTTGAGAAAATACGCATGCGTCCGTGACCACTATGTCGTTTTTCAAAATTCAGAATTGCCAAAAACTAAGGAAAGAGCTCCAAAATTTGAGTTGAAGTTTCCGATTAAGATTTTCATTTATATTATTCAATCTAAGTAGCTCAGTAAATTAGTTACATAATGAACTTGTAGAATACCAATTTTTACTATTTTTGGAATTTTTTTACTATTTTTTATGATTCATGAAAGATGGCACAAAATCGGTCTACTTTAGCGTAATTTTGTGTAGTTTAGCGTAATTAGCGAAGTTATTGTAATTTAGCGTAATTTAACGTAATTTAGTGTAATTCAACATAATTTATTGTAATATAGTGTAATTCAACATAATTTCAAGTAATCTAGTGTATTTTAGTATAAATATGCTAATTATAAATCAAAAGAAGTAATCTAACAAATAATTTAAACAAAAAATTCAAATTTTCAGTGTTAGATTGCATTATTTCCTCTTCATAGTGTCTCTAAAAAAAAAAACGAGCAAGCCGGCCACAAAATGGCCGGCTTACTCCCCCCCCTAAGCAGGCCATTTTGTGGCAGGCTTGGGCATTTTTGGCCAAAATCTAGAATTTTGGGCATAAATATTAATTTCTATTAAACTTTGGATATTAATAAAAATCTCGGTACAGCATGTATAGAATCCAACTTAATTCAGTTCAATTATTTCATTGCTTCCTCTAGAAAGGCAAGTAAGACTTCGTTGTTTCCTTCCTCTATAGGAAAGCAGAAAAATAATGAATTATACCACTTTTTATGTGTTTCCTTCCCTCACGGAAGCTGATATTAATTAACACAACATTAATTAAAAAATTTAAATAATGGGCGATTATACCATACTTAGTTGTTTCTCAAATATTTTTTTATTTATTTATTAGTGTGTTAATTTAATTTGTTCTATCTCTCAAAATAAATATTTTTTATTAATTATTCTAAATTAAATATTTTAAATTATGTACTTTCCATCAGTGGTGTAGCCAGGATAATTAGCAGGGTGGGGCAAAATTTTAGGATGAGACATAATTTTATAATTATTTTTAATATTTCGTATATTAATTTTGGAGCATATTTTGGAGAAACATATTCGGGAGTAGGCAAAATTTTGTAATTTATTGTGTTCTAAGTATATTTATATAAATTTTTAACAAAAGTATTAAAATAGAGCTATTTTTTTTAAAAAAAAAATTTAGCCAGGAGTGGGCACTCCATGTGGCTCCGCCACTCCTTTCCATAAACTAGACATCACTTAATGATTTAAAACTTAACTATACACTAAATTTTAATATGTAAAATATATTTAGAATATATTGGCTAAAGTTTATTTTTGTTATCTTTTTTCTTCTACTCTTAAACTCAACATTTTCATTACTTAATATGAAAATTGTCAAATATCACTTAATATTTAATCAAATAAATTCAAAACAATTTTCATCATTGAAGAGAGCAAAGAGAGTGACTCAGGCATAAAAGTGAATTTTTCATTTTGAGAATTAGAATATTAAACTATTTTCAAATTAGGTCAATTGATTTTGTCTCAAAAAAGTGATCTTATAGATCAAAAGTTGATCAATATATAATATTTTTTCTTTTTTATTTTAGGATATTTTTTAGTTATTGATTTTGACTCATAAAAATAATTTTATAAATCGAAACTTGATCAATTTATAATTTATTTTTTATTTTTAAGATACTTTTTTCTCATGTTACTGACATAATACTGTACATTTTGTCCCTTCTTGATTTTGACTAAAAATGATTTTATAGATCGAAACTTTATCAGTTTAAATTTTTTTTTCTGATTTTAGGATATTTTTATTTATTCATTTTGACTCATAAAAATAATTTTATAAATCGAAACTTGATCCATTTATATTTTTTTCCTTTTTTTATTTAAATATACTTTTTAGTTCTCATGTTATTGACATAATATTCTCATTCTCAAAATGAACAGTTTACTTTTACGCCTGAGTCCCTCTCGTTGCTCTCTCTTATGATGACAATTGTTTTGCTTCATGATTGTTTTGAATTATTCTATTAATAATTAAGTGATATTTAACAAATTTTGATATTAAAGAAATAAAAAATTGAGCATAAAAGTAGAAGAAAAATTGTAATGGAAAAAAAAAAAGTTTAATCAATATATTCTAAATATATTTGACATATTATATTTATGTGTATAATTAAATTATTATATCATTAAGGGAGGTTTTGTTTTTGAAAATTATAATTTAAATATCTAATTTATTATAATTTAAAAGGCTTTATCTTCAACCAGGAAGTTTTTCTCAATTTTTATATAATATTGAAGAAACAAAATACACTTTAATTAAAAAATAAAAGAATGTATTATCTGAGAAACATCTAAGTAGGATAAATCGTCCACCAGCTAATTAAGAATTTAATTATTATTTTGTTAATATAATTGATATAATTGCACAAAATGTCGTGTTGATGTCAATTTCCAAATCCGATTAATTACCGGTGTTAATGTCAACCCCATCCGTATATTAAAGTGAACAAACGATAGCTAGATAGTGAAGGCCACCACATACTGCATATGCAGATTGTCATGCGGACTTATATATGCTGATTTTAAAATAAAAATTTATATATAATTTGTGCACATAAGAGCGTATTGTGTTTCTACATATTGGTTTCTGATTATGTTTCCACATATTGGTCAAATAATTAAACAGGTGCATATGAATTAGAAATTAGTAAAAGTGAAACTAATTATTTTACACAATGCATGTGAATTAAATTTAGAAACTTCGTGCCAAATAATTAAACAAGTGTGGCCATGAATTAAAAACTGGTGCAAGTGCAGCCATAATTTAAAAAGGGTCTACTAAATATGATCAAAACAGAAAACAGACTAGGGCCATGAATAGAAAAATGCCTCTGAAGTAAAAGGTTCACATTTGGACCAACATTTTGGGCTGCTCATTAATAATAATAAAATAATGAAGCTATTGAAGAAAGGAAAGAAACTGCTTAGCGGAGTGCCGGAGTCCACCAGTCGTCTGGTTTAATAAATTCTTTATCCCACAATTCAAAACCAAAAGAAAAACAGTGCTCAGTAGCCTATAAAAGCAGCTGGGGTTCTCTGTAAATTTACAAAACTACTTAACTGGGCTGCATGGAGTCCGGATGAGGAGTTGGAAATGGATTTCGGTATTGAACGATTATCCGATCCGTATTAAAAATCCTAGATCCGAATTAGGAATTTTTAATAAATAAAATATTCAAATGGAGCAGGACCGCATAATGATTCAAATATAGATTTTTTATGCGGTTCTCCGCTGAATATGGATGTGGCCGTATATACAGCAGCATAAACTTCTGATTAGATTTATACAGCTGCATAAACTGTATTTTAATACACTAGTCTCAATGATGTTATGGGTGTTAAATTGTCAATAGATACAATACTGGTTAAAAAGGAGGTATATTTATACATATACCTGTATAAGAAAATTAGTCTTACTTATATCTTACCTTTATATGTATTATGAGATAACATGTAACAAAATGTATAATGAATAATTATTGAAAAATGATATCTTGTGTAATTTAATCTAAAAATATAACAAATAAAAAAATTATTAAATACATCATGTACGTGTAGGGCTGCACAAAAAATTCGTAATTCGATTCGAGTTTGATTCAAAAAAGTTCGTAAAAAATTCGATTCGAAATTGAGTTCGTTCGAAATTAATTCAAATCAAACTTAGTTCGAAATTAATTCAAACCAAACTCAAACTGAATCTAATTCGTTCGAAATAGGTTTGCAAACCAAACTTAGTTCGAAAATAACTCAAACGTGAACCATTGATTTCCGCTGATAATGAACTTTAATATTTTATTTAGGATAATATTTGGGTTTGTAATAATTCTAAGACTTTGGTGATTGTTCTGTGCTTCTATTGATATTTAAATTGTACTTGAATACTTTGGATATTTAAAAACTTTGGTGATGTTGCTCCTGTTGGTTATTTGGAAAACTTTGGATACTTTGATTGCACTGAACTTTGATTGATTGTACTAAACTTTGGTGTTTGATATAAATTTTGGTATTTATAATGAACTTTGATATAAACTCTGGTGTACTGTGTAATTAGAATTCAGAATGCCTGAGTTTTTATTGAAGTGCTGTAATTTCGAACTATGGCTCAGCCATAAGTCATAACTCGTAAGTCGTAACAAAGTTCGTAAAAGTTCGAAATTGAGTTCGTAAAAAATTCGATTCGAAATTGAGTTCGTTCGAAATTAATTCAAACCAAACTTAGTTCGAAATTAATTCAAACCAAATTCAAACTGGGAGTAAGTTCGATTCGGTGCAGTTCGTTTGCAGCCCTATGTATGTGATACCATAAAACATAAGAATTATAATTTTTGAACCCATTATTTCAAAGAAAATAAATTATTAATTAAATAAAACGAAATAAAATGTTATATAAATTAATTGTCATAAATTACTAATTAAAAAACTATATAAAATATTGGATAAATGATTTTTATCATAAACTACGTTAAAGGTACGTTTGGATGTGTCAAGAATAGAGGCTATTTTATAATATGAGCTCTTCAAAATAGCAATGTGCATCTAAATAATATTTTTGCTATTCGTAATAGTTAAAATAGCTGTTATTCCTTATAAATGTTAGAATAACTATTATTCGAAAATGTTAAGAGAGAAAAAAAACTGTTTTCTTCTCGGATTTCCGACAACACAGCCCCGAAATAACAAAGTTGACACCACGTTTGCTATCTCCACGTTGTGATAATTTTTTTGAGACCCCACTCGCCTATCTTTCCTCTTAATTAGCACCTTGTTAACGCTATTACTTCTTGCTTACATGTATTCTCTATTTCAAATGTACAATCCAAACAACATTTTTACTAATCTGAATAACACTATTTTCACACTAATATGAAAATCACTATTTTTTTCTCTATTCTCATCTACTATTCTTAAATTTTGCTATTCTAGCTATTCTAGCTCCCATCCAAACATACCAGTCGAGGTATCATGACATCGGTGGTATTGGTCATCAACTTTAAAACTTATTATATAGGTTTTAAATGACGATTCCAAACAGTTCAAACTGATCTACATTGTGAGTGATATGTTTACATGTAAAATTTATAATTTTTCGAAGTATTTTAGTACCAAGTCCAGTGGTAAAAAAGATGAAAAATAAATGCATTAAAATTAACTTAAAAAACTATCACATTTGATTGCTTGACTTGATATTAAATAAGTTCGAAAAATTACAAATTTTACATGTAAGTGCATCACTTATGAAGTAGATCAGTTTGAACTGTTTGAATTTATCATTTGAAGTCTAGGAAGATAACAACTGGAAAAACCAACGATATGGGTAGTTTAAAAAAAAAATTGAAAGCAAATTTGTAATTTTTTTTTTTCTGAAGGGTATGAAAAAATTTCGGGTAAAAATGCTCTGCTAGTAATCAATTGTAAAAGATGGGGCCTTTACGAACTTGAATAGATTTGGGCTGTGATGGGCTCAAATTAGACGACAAGGAGAAATAAAATAGATCAAGTTCTGGGATCATTAACAAAGGAATCCTTACTGAGAGGATAGGAGAGTGCAAGAGAGCCTCTTAAGCCCAGGAAGAAGAGTGAGGCTATGGGACTACCTATAGTGTAAATTGATGCAAAAAATTTCGTTATTTAAAGTTGAAAATTTTAAATAGTCTATTTGAACTTTTCAACAGTGTTTTTCATATGAAAATGTATTTGCAGACTAAAATTTATATATTTTAGAATTTATTTACTATTTTTTTTAAATAGATAGAAGATAACTACTTTTGAATGGTACAAAATATTTAAATCAAGTGATTTTCTATCTATCTAAAGTAATTAGTAAAAAAAATTTTAAAAATATAAAATTTGATCAGTACATTTTCATATGGACATCATGTTAAAAGGTTTAGATTGATTGTTTGAACTTTGAATATAGAGATTAATCCAATGAAAGATTACACAAAAGATCCCTGACAATAAGCAAAATATACTGATCGGCGACCTCGTATTTCTGACCAGAACTCAGGGTCAGGAATGGTCATTTTTTTGTTCACCTCAATTTCTTCTTCTCTTTGACTCTACCATTTGCGTATACAAGTTCCCATGATGCTAGACAATCCTCATGCCCGTTACAGAAATCTAAACCAAATATTTTTCTAAACTAACAGTACAAACTTACGGATACTATTTCTTTTATTTAATTTCTTATAAATGTAACCTGTTTTCTTGCACATTAACTAAAAAATAATGATTCTTTTGGAGATAAAACAGAAGCTACAGTAACAAATTTATGGCCAAATTTGCATTTTCCTTGTAAATAAAAAAAAAAATTTACACTTTAGTTAATTTATATTTCCAATTTGTACAAAAGAATCAAAATATTTTTGGGGAGCAATGAAGTTGTAAAATTTACAGAGCTATACTACAGAGCTCATGGCATAACTAGTTTGCCAACATAGCATGCACAACTTTCATGACATCTTCCGCAACAACTTTGTATGCGGCCTGTGTACCGTGAACAGAATCAAAGAACATGTACTGGGAAGGATTTGAGCACATCAAGTCTAGGGAGTTGCAGAGTGGCCCCATTTCTACCAACCCAGAACCGCAACAGCCCCTTTTTGTTTCAGTAAATCCTGAAAGGAGAAAGAAACACAAATCAGTAATTTGAAACATTTATCCTTGGCAAGTATCATTGTGTTTACTACTATACCATTGCATTTCCCAATCAGTACAATACATTGGTCATAAAGATCCACAGTCAGAAATAAAATGAAATAATTTGAAAGATACACAATGGTCATTTCGATTTACCGTATTTTTCAGGATTGTTGGACATGTCAAGGAGACGGTTATAGTTATCGAGATAAACAACTCTAGTTCTTTCCTTGGAGATGAACTTCATCAGAAGCCCTTGGATCATCTGCTGAAGCTTTTTGTTATAGCTTGCTGCCGCATTGTTTTGATCTTGAATGCACTTGTTGGGGCGTGGAGCAGCTGGCATGCCCGGAATTATGCTTTTCTTCAAGGACTCGAGGGTCAATTGTATCGGTAAACAACCTATTGGTGGTAGACCTGTCACGAGAAAATTCCTTGCTCCCAATTCATACAATTGCTGTGGAATTAATACAAGATTTGATATAAGCCCATTGTGACTTAACATAATAATTTTGTTATGTTAAGCTAACTGTAATAGGATTCATAATACCTGAAGGAAGGCCTTATGTCGGTCAAGGAGGAATGCATGGTATTGTGGTAGTGTATATGTAGTCCGCCTATCCAGGAAAAGATTGTAGCTAATCATTATGTCATTTGATCCTACGCTGGTAATAAACAGAGATTTCTTGAGAAATTCTTGTGTTTCTGCCTCTCCTTTCAAAGCACTCAAGTTGCCGATATATAACCGGAACTCCCCGACTTGTTGAGCAAGTGTTTGTACATTGAACCTCGTAGCTGTCTCATCATCCAAACCAGTCCCGGCCGATGCAAAGCACACCCCGAAATCATTGGCTGTGACTTTGTGCCCGGCATAGGGTGGGAGTGAGTCAGAGAGATTTAGTGCTGATACGACGTAGTCAGGCACAAGTTTTCCATCAGAGAAACGGCCGGTTGCTTTCTTGTTAAAGAATGCTTCACCATATGGTGGGAAGTTGGCCTTGACCACTGTTACCAGCTTATTGTTGTTACCAGTATCAACAGTCGAGTCGCCAAAGACAAACACGGCTGGGACATCATATGTTGGGGCTGCTTTAGCTTTAGAGAATACAAATAGAGTGAGCAGTAGAGCTATGCAGGTAACCAAATTAGCCATGCCAAATTTAGTTTATTGTGCTTTTGTTTACTTGGATTGGATTGTGCTACAAATACAATGGAGTGTTATAATAAAGAGGAGCTTGTAGGCAGTTACTAGGTGATATATATATATAGTTAATTGCCGTTTGTTTTAATCAGTTGTTAATTAGAAGTTTGTTGGGCACACAGGCACAGTTTTTATCTTAATTTTGTCCTGTTTGAAGACTATATAACAAGATTATCCATAAATGGAGAGGAACTAATTAACAATTTTTATTGAATGTATCTGCATGCTTAATTCATGATAAATTAAGTTAATTAAACTTGGGTAGGAGACAGACGATGGTTACCAACCTTCCTTGCCATATCTGGCCTAGCTAGATAGTGGCTTTAATTAATTGTTACAGGAACTAACTAATTACTGCAGGTGGGTTGAGACCAGAATCTGCCAAATCGCACAATTTCAGGAATACAACAGGTGGGTTGGATTATCGATCGGTTCCTGTAAGAATCGAAGGGAGACGTGCCGTTTTCCATCCGACCAGTTCTTCGATCACCCCAAATTTATATCTATCGTACACGAAAACTCACTGATATTATTCACCCAAATTCGTAGCAGATTCATTCACGCACTACAAGTATAACGGAAGCGGGACACCTGATGGGTATGGATCCAAATCTGCTGAAATCCCAATACATAAACAGTGTTTTGGAATTTAAATTCAGAAACCAGCCGTTAAACTGTTTCGAGATACGTGCACAGAAAACCTAGCTGTTTTGAGATGCGTGCACAGAAAAAGTTGAACGGCTGGATTCGAAATTTCAGGAATTCTAGAAACACTGTTCATGTATTTTGGATTTCAGCTGATTTGATTCCGATGGGTATTGGTCTCATGTCCAATCGGAACCATCCGATTCGCTTTATAATTTGCGCGCGCCGTTTTAATATTCGTACATATCAAGTACATACGAATTATCAATTATGAAGTGAATCAGACGGATTCAAGCATCCATCAGACCCAAACCGTCTCAGTGTGGGACTGATTTGAGTCTGATGTCTATCGGACACACCTGCTTTTTCAAGTATTACAATAATTCCTCGATTTAATTTTGTGAAGGAATAAGAAAAGAAATCAGTCGAAACATTTCAATTAGTTGAATTTTATTACGATATTAGTATAAATATTTTTGAGATGCTAAACATGAGGTGCTGGATTTTTTTTTTTTAATTAATTGAAAGTAGATTCTAGTCCCAATCTAGTTCAATCTGAGCCATTAATTTCAATCATCATAT
This sequence comes from Carex parvula, assembly GCA_025461045.1. NCBI lineage: Eukaryota > Viridiplantae > Streptophyta > Magnoliopsida > Poales > Cyperaceae > Carex > Carex parvula. The sequence continues at coordinate 194,532 of JAJGRW010000982.1, read as the reverse complement.
AATTAATATGTTCCAATTTATATCAGATTTGTTGTTCTAACACTTTATACCAAGTATATATAAACACTGGAATCCAGGTATGCTAAAATGAGGTATAATTTCGAAGACAAATTAATGATAATTTTTAATATAAATTGCTAGGATTTGGTGTGTTAAAAGTAATGAGTTCAATATTACATGGAGTGTTAAATTAAATTTGTCTTGAAAATTAAGGTTTTTCCTCAATTAGTACAAAAGAAAAATAATACTAACTAAAATAATTTGCTAGAAAAAGGATAATAAAGTGATATAACTTGTGTGCTTGGCTGAATTTAGAAATCATTTCTATACCGAATGTCCAGTGACTTCTCAATTATGGAATTGGATTGGGTAAATGGATTATTAATTGTATGTATCATAAAGATACCAAATTGGTTCAACTTGTTAGGAGGGTGTACTTTGGTTTAAAGATAGAATATTGGTTGACTTGTTAGGCTTGTAAGGGGCTCTAATTTGATTAATTTGAAGGGAAAGGATTTTTTTTTTTTTAACAACGACTAATTTATAAACAATAGTCTCCGATTTCATCCCCTTAAATATCTTCATTCTTATATTAAGCACGTAGATGTCGTGATATGCCAACGACTTTGATTAAAAGATGAAATTTCGAATTGAATATTAACTCTCCGATTAAATATTCTGATTTTATACATTCTTTTTTTGTTTTTACATATAGAAGTCTAAATTTATTTAGATACGTACCTGCCACGCGTACTCTTCACATGCAAATTGTATCATCTTTTTTTATTAGTCATAATTTTTTTTTCTATTTTTTAAATGTCATTTAATATGTTATTTAAGAAAAGTTATTTATGTGTAGATATCATTTAAGAAATGTAATTTATTGTGTAATTTTTAAGAATATGTTATTTTGTATGAGTTCTATTTAATATCTTACAATATATTTCTGTTGCAACGCACACAATGATACTAGTTTAGCTATATATAATTACAGATAAAGTTATTTAAATAAAAACATATCACCCACATTCGCACAGAAATTTTTATTAATAGGAAAATAAATAAAAGAATATTGACAATAGAGAAGGGATTCGGGAAAATTCGACATATAAGAAAAACATGATTGTCTGTAAAGTCCAGATGACGTTATAGATCAAAACGTCCAGATTAGCGATTGTAATTGACCAACTAATTACGTGATGGTCCTGAACGTTACTGACAATCACGTCCAGCGGTCTTGAAAAAAAACCTTGAACGTTACAGAGAACAACTGCCTAAACCCAGCGAAAAATAAAAAAATAAAAATCTGGCTGTTCTCCTCTGTGACGACCTGGTCCGCAAAATTATCAGAATAAAATTTTTACATGACGAGACCTCTTTTTCGTAACAGGGATTTCAAACATAAAGATAAACTTCGAGAAAACAACAGTTAAGCCCACTGGAAGCTTTTCTCAATTGCCGCCTCTTGATATCCCTTGCCTCCCTGATGATTTGTGGTCTTCTTCAAACACTGGGAGTGGTGAATTTGAAGTAACATGTTTTGATTCTGATTTTCGCATAACTCGAGGTGACAGGGGAGCTCAGAGTATTTGTCATTTCTTGAGTTGCCTTTCTGGTTCTTTTACAAAATTTCTTTGTAAATTTCAGCTGTTACTTATTCAAAAACTGAGCTGATTTTTTTTTTTTTCAAGAAATCAGGAAGTTGTACAAACTAATGTCCAGTAATATTTTTTTTTAAGAAATCAGAACGTGGTAGACCACAACGGCTAGTATTTAAAATTTTTTCCACTGGGCATGAGGCCGAGATACTACACAACATCCAGAGTTCGCAGTTTGGTTAATTAGTGGTTAATTACAATTCGCTAATCTTAACGTTTTGATGTATAATGTCCTCTGAACGTTACAAACAATCACATTTTCTTATATGTCAAATTTCCTCGAATCCCTTCCCCATTGTCGATATTCTTTTATTTATTTTCCTATTAATAAAAATTTCGGACATTCGCACATGCAAATCCACATGTCAGTCTATACAATTGTTAATATCTATGCCAACACTATAATTATTTGTATGGGGATATTTATGCCAATCACATTTCGGACTTCGCCTATAATTATTTGTATGGGGATATTTATGCCAACACTAACAATTGTTAATATCTATAATGTTGATATTTATAGCTTACCTATTATACTACAAAAACATTTGTTTCCAATAATTATTTGATCGTGCAATGATTAATATTATCATTTACATAATCAAGTATTTATACATCACTTGTTAGGAGGCTGTAATTTGGTTTAAAGATAGAATATCGGTGACTTGTTAGGGGCTCTAATTTGGTTAATTTTGAAGGGAAATGACTCTCCTTTTTTTTTTTTTAACAACGACTGGTTTATAAATGAGGAGGATTCAAATGCCTCTATTTTTTGTGCCTCCACCATGCTTTCATTTTTAAAAACTTTAATAACTCAAAAGTTAAAACTTAAAAGTCAAAATAAAACCGTTGGATATGATCTACATCATTTTATCTATGTGCTCATAAAACCTTATCACATTTCGATTTTGTTTTTATGTGAATCAATAAGTTAAAAAATCAACGTCTAGAAATTATCCACATTAGTATGTTTTTTACAAGCTCTTGATGACAACCAAAACAAAATTGAAATATCACAATTTTTTACACGTGCATAGATAAAATGATGTAGATCATATTTAACGGTTTTATTTTGACTTTTAAGTTTAAATTTTGAGTTATTAAAGTTTTTAATAATGGAGGCATGGTGAAGACATGAAAAATAAAGACATTTCAACCCTCCTTTTTATAAATAATATCTCTAAATTTCATCACCTTAAGTATTTAGCTATATATATAATAACAGATAATGTTATTAAAAAAAAATGCATCAGCACTTACCTCTGCATATGCAAATTCACGTGTCAGTCTTATACCACGCGCACAACACTTTGCCTATAATTATTTGTATGGGGATATTTATACCAATACAGTCAACACTAACAATTGTTAATATCTATAATGATTGATATTTAGAGCTTCAGTGCCTATTATCCTACAAAAGCTTTTTTTTTTTTTTGCCAAAATATTTGATCGTGCAATGTTTAATATTAACATTTACATAATCAAGTATGTATACATCACCTGAGTATTTAAAGTTTTATGACTAAATATTTATACTTGTAAAATTAAGTTTTCAAAATAGACCTCTGTTTGACTGGAGTAAAATTTCAGTGCAAAACTCGCAAGTAAAAATCATGAAGTAAAAGCTCTCCTTTACTTTTAAAATAGTCGATCTGAACGGTTCAATGTGATCTCTATATGAAAATGTGTAAATTTTATATTTTAAAAAATAATACTCTTTTTGTATAGGAAAACAAATTTTAATCTAGAAAATTCTGGACCATTCAAAAAGACGGATTTCTACCTATCGAAAAAATAGTTAAAAGAATTCTAAAAAATTGTAAATTTGGTTTTCAAGTACTTTTTTTATATGAAAATCACGTTGAGCGGTTTAGAATGGCTATTTTTTGAGAACAAAGATATCAGCATGAAGTAAAAGATGACCAGTGGCCGAGGCACTAATAAGTAATAACATATGGATCAATTGAGCCTATTTATTTTCAATTATTTTGTATATATACATGATTTTCTATACAGTTTAGAATAAAATGTTATGTGCACTGTAAAATTGATCTTCATTCGCAGCATAATGATTGACTCTCGTTCACATTTGACTCTCATATTTTAAAGATAAGATGACCCTTACTTCATGAGAATTCAGATCTTCCCTGGTACCGTAATAGGGAATCTTTTACAATTACTTGATCTGGACCGTTCTTTTTAACTTGGCACAAATCTCAAAGCCCAATAATACTGCCCCCTCCGTCAGCCTGAATCCCAAAGCGGTTGGGAGTTAATCTCAAACCATAAAGTGAAGGAAATCTTTTACAGTAATGGAGAGGATACTTGTCCACTTCATGAAGCACCATAGCTCAACTATTAGGAGTGGAACTAGGGGGTTTTTAAACTTATTAAGTTTTTAATGAGCTTAATTTCAAAATTTATCGGATTGACTTCAAATAACAAATTCAAATCGTTGAAATTAATCTACTTCATGAGTTATACGTTTAAATGTAAAATTTATAAATTTTCAAAATTAATTCATTATAAAATAAACAGTAATAAAATTATAAATTAATTTTAATACATTTATTTCTTTGATAGATTAACTTAACAAATGAAAAGGTCCGCATCTACAACTGAATAACTAAAAAGTTCGGAGTCCGCATCTTCTGCATTAGCTCAAAAATGAATCTTTTGAGTTTATTGCATATCAGCCGTCTCAAATTTTCAAACTTTCAGTTTTTTTTTTCTGGAAAATCTCAACCGTTCAAATATGTCCTACACGAATCTCAAAGCACAAATAATGCTGGCCCCTGCGCTCTCCTCGAATAGGGACTGTACACGTCGGTCACGCAAAAGTTGAGATATCTCAGAGGATACGCACTCCACTACTCCAGGCCCCTCGGTCGGCCTCTTAAAAGGAACTTTTATGATAAAGGTTCCGAAATTTTTATTAATAGAAATAATAAAAAGGAATGGCGATATAGAAGAACGAATTCGTCGGCATTTTAAATCTAACAAAGACGTTATTTTTGGTAACGTCCCAGGGGACGTTACCAACGATAACGGCCCGATTAAAATCGCTAATCGCAGCTCCTTAAAAAGCTGGCCGTCGCCAACGATGACGTCCAGAGGAAAAAAAAAAAAAATATGTGGCCGTCGCCAAAGATGACGGCCAGACATTTTTCCTTTGCTTTTTATTTTCTCCGATATTTGATATGCTCCAATATTTTTTCTTAAATTGTGAAAAAGTTTTTATTTAGACTATTAAATAATAATTAATTTTGAAAATCCAAACCGTTCAACATGTTCGAAATATTGAAATGTGCTTGGAGACCAAATTTTACATTTTTTGGAATTTTTTTACTATTTATTAAGCCATTTTTTCAATCGCTGATCCGGTGGTCCAGAAAATTTTACTGTTTACTGTTGGATCAGTAATTTTCAAAGTGGCTTAATAAATAGTAAAAAATGTAAAATTTGGTCTCCAATCACATTTCAATATTTTGAACATGTTGAACGGTTTGGATTTTCAAAATTAATTATTGTTTAATAGTCTAAATAAAAACTTTTTCACTGAAAAATATTGGAGCATATCAAATATCGGAGAAAATCAAATATCGGGAGGAATTGGATCACATCAAATATTTGATTTTCTCCGATATTTGATATGCTCCAATATTTTTCTATGAAAAAGTTTTTATTTAGACTATTAAACAATAATTAATTTGAAAATCCAAACCGTTCAACATGTTCGAAATATTGAAATGTGATTGGAGACCAAATTTTACATTTTTTGGAATTTTTTTACTATTTATTAAGCCACTTTGAAAATTACTGATCCAACAGTAAACAGTAAAATTTTCTGGACCATCGGATCAGCGATTGAAAAAATGGCTTAATAAATAGTAAAAAAATTCCAAAAAATGTAAAATTTGGTCTCCAAGCACATTTCAATATTTCGAACATGTTGAACGGTTTGGATTTTCAAAATTAATTATTGTTTAATAGTCTAAATAAAAACTTTTTCACAATTTATAAGAAAAAATATTGGGCATATCAATATCGGAGAAAATAAACAGGAAAAGGAAAAAAGTCTGGCCGTCATCTTTGGCGACGGCCACATATATATATTTTTTTTTTCCCTCTGGCGTCATCGTTGGCGACGGCCAGCTTTTTAAGGAGCTGCG